>ML106491.1:386759-402737 GCA_003697995.1 Taxidea taxus jeffersonii
AAAAAAAAAAATCAAAGGCTTTTAACATTAAACAGCCTTTTCATGTTCATAAGCCATCTGTGCTATGACTTATTCCAGCAGAGTCCTGATGTTGCCACACTAGGTCTCCTTGCCCAGGAAGTAAGCATGGGATGTCTTGAGTCCAAAGACAACCCCCAGCCCTACTGATTTCATGTAGGGAGGTGTTGGCAATGGGTCTCTGTTGTCCTCCAGCTCAGCTGAACATAAACGTAAGTGAGGAGTAGGACAAGCCTTCTTAGGGGCCCATGGAGCCCACAGCATCTGGATTCCTTTCTTTCTTAAGCAGTGGGTCTCATTTTATTGGCACCTTCCCTACAACTTGCTTGGGTCTAGGGTGGGGTGGTCATATTTATGAGTAGTGGTTTTCCATTGGGGAAAGTAACAGTAGCTTGGAAATTGAAATACAGATTCTCAGAAGTATATACTTAATAATACAGACCCAGGCAGTCATATTCTCTGTCCTCTTGGAGAGTACAGTTCAGATACAGCGTGACAAGTGCCACCGTGGGCCAAGTTCAGGGAAGAAGGAAACTTCCGTGGAAGGAGGAGGAGCCGATTCCTACTGGGTGGTGGTGGTGGTGGTTGGTGGGGGAATCATTCAAAAAGGCTTCAAAGAGGGAAGTGATGCCTCTCCAGCCGTCTGCAAGTTGAAATAGGAATTCTGGAGAGGGGTGGAGCTGGAACCAGGTTACGGTGTCTGGCGGAGAGAGCAGGGTGTACAAACACCTGGAGTGCAATAGGGTTGGTGTTGTGGAGAGTGCATGAGGAAGCTGGAGAGACTGGCCGGCTGCCGGGGGCTTCCTTCCCAACAGCATTTTCTTCTTCACTGATAGCCATAGAACCACCACATTTTATTGAGGCTCGTGGCTACCCAGTAGAAAGACTACATGTCCCTGCCTCCCCAGCATTGGGGTGTGGTCCCCATCTACATCCCGTCCTTGAGAAGGAAATAGAGTGATGCGTATATCCTCTCAGCTGTGCCTTACCTTTCCTGCTTCCGGCTGACTGGAATGCAGATGAGGTCGTAAGCGTTCTTGCGATGGCTCTGCCGAAGAAATGTTCGGGGAAACTGGAAAAATCTTTCCCGTCACCGACTGCTCATGCTCGGATGGTTATGCGAAAGAAAAACAAACTTCTGTCTTATTTAGGTTACTGGTCATTGGGGTTTCTGGTACTGCAGCTCTATTTATGTTCATAGTCATTCAAGAGCTAAGCTGGGGCCAGATGTTTCTTTCCTCCATCTGAATAGCATGCTTCCCGAGTGCCTGCTCTGTGGAGGGGCTGTGTGATGTGCTGGGGTTGTGGTGGTGACCAGGCTGGGCAGAGCGCCCACTCCCGTGAAACTAGGGTCTCGTGGGGCAAGGTGTAGGGAGCTTGGTAAGCCAAAGCCTAATGATGATGATGATCATGATGATGACGATGATGATGATAAAGAAGATGATTGGAGCAGCCAACATTTATCACAAGCTTTCTGTCTGCTGGCCCTCATGCTGAGTACCAGAGCCTGATGGCTTAACTGCCTTTGTTTCCCCATTTTACAGATGAGGAATGAAGACATTAAGTAACTCCTCTCAAATCCCAATAAGAAGTTTGTTCTCTATTTTGAGAGCTGCTGGGAGCAGGATGGGGTCTCAAACACCTGTGGGTGTAAATAGGTAAGTATGGCCAAAGTAATGGGATAAGATTAGTGCAGGGTTTTTTGTTTGTTTGTTTGTTTGTTTGTTTTAAATTCTTGCATTTTCAGGTCACTGCTGCTTCCTGTTGGTGGCTGACTCTTAGCTCTCTGACAGACCATACCATCTGTCTGGTCTCTACAAAGCTAGTTCTGTTCTTGCCTTTTCTTTCTTCCTTCCTTCCTTTCTTTCTTTCTTCTTCTTCTTTTTTTTTTTTTTTTTGACTTTATTTATTTGTCAGAGAGACAGAAAGAAAGCACAAGCAGGGGGAGCAGCAGGCAGAGGGAGAAGTAGGCTGATGTGGGACTGGATTCCAGGACCCAGGATCATGACCTGAGCCAAAGGCAGATGCTTAACCTACTGAGCCACCCAGGCATCCCTACAAAGCTGGTTCTAATAATATTTGCCCCCTGCTTGCACCTTTAGCCAAACCCCAACCAGACTTATTATAGACATTTTACTTTTTTAATACCTGACTTTGAAACTTTGAGACTTACAAAATGTCGCAGGAATGATACAAAGAATGTTCGGAGCCTCTTCACCTAGATCCCCCACATGTTAACTCATCTCACGTAGCTACAGTAAAAGCATAAAAATTAGAAATGTAACATTGATGAAATATTGTTGTATAACCTAGAGACATTATTCCCATTTCTCCAGTTGCCCATCTAACGTTCCTTTTCTGGTCCAGGATCCAATCAAGGTTAATACATTACATTTAGTTGTTATGTCTCCTTAGTTTCCTTTAATTTGTGACAGCTTGCTCCTGTCTTTGTCATTCATGACCTTGACATTTTGAAGAGTACTGGGCAGTTACTTTGTGGAATGTCCCTTAATTAGCATTTGTCCAATTTTCATGATGATTAAATTCACATTATGCTTTTTTGACAAGGACACCACAGAGGCGATATCATGTCCTTCTTGTGCAACATTATCAAAAGGCATGAGATTGACCTGTTCCGTAACTGGTGATATTAACTTTGATAACTTGGGTAAGGTGAAGCCTGACAGATTTTTTCCAGTGCAGTTTCCCCTTTGTAGTTAGAAAGTACTTTATGGAGAGATATTCTGAGACCTATGTAAATATATTGTTTCTTACAGTATTTGTCAAATGGTAATCCTCTATTTCCATCACTTGTTCTACATTAATTTTTACAATAACAAAAAAGAGCTTTCCTTTTTTTCTCATCTATTTGTTTATTCAACTTGGTATGTTGGTACGGATTAACAAATTTTATTTTATTCTGTGGGCAATTATCTATTAGTATTACTATTAACCTTATTGCTATAATTGCCCCACATTTGGTTAGTTGGTTTCTGTGTCATTTTGACATATCCATCATTTTTGGAGCATGTATTGCTTTATTTTCCAGTTCTAAGTAATCTCTATACCCAGTGTGGGGCTTGAACTCACAACCTCAAGGTCAAGAGTCATCTGTTCTGATGACTGAGTCAACCAGGCCCTCCTGAGCATGTCTTACTTTTTGGCACAAGATGCTCTAGGCACATCTTTTACTTTCCTTTCCCTGTCCTGGAATCAGCCATTTCTCCTTTTACTGAAGAACGGTATTTAGAAATTAAGATCTGGGTGCTAGATCTGGTCATAAACCAGAATAAGTGAAACCTCAGTACATGGGGGTTTGGTTGTGTGTTGCTATTTTTCATTTATTCCCGCTCAGTCACGGCTTTATCATGCACTTATTTTTGACCTGTGTGGTATCAGAACATAAGCTAGTGTTCTAACAGTTACAGAGATACCAGTATATATATTTATTTTTATTTACTATGTTCCAACAAATATTTATGGGACACTCACTATTCTAACAATTCATCTTTTTACCTGTGAGCACCAAAATTTATTGCTTCTATAGCCAAAAAGAGATGAGATTTTGGGGGTTCGAAGTCTGATTATATAATTATGCTTTGGTGTGAATAGACGCTCTCTCTTTACTTCCTTATCAACTGGTTAACTCAAATCATTCGCTCAAGCTCCTGTTCGATTGAGTAGAGCCAAAATCAGCTTGGCTAGCTGCTTGGCATTGTTAGATCCCAATTAACTAACTGCTGTTTTCATTTTTTAGATGGTTGTACTGTTGTGTAGATCTGACTTTAGTTAGAAATTCAATTTCCCAGTTTGTAATGCATTTGTCAAGATGGTTGAATCCTATCGAATCTCAGTACAGCTGATACGCTGCAGCACGTACTCCCCCGAAGGATATCACAGAATTACATGCATAGTCAACAGGTAATTTATGAACTCCAAGGCCAAATGTCCCTGTGCAAAAGCTCATCCATTCTGTTTTGGTGAGGGCTGTCTCTATTTCATTTGCTAGGACTTCCTCATCAAATTCACTCTATAGCTCAAACAAGAGTGCAGTGAGGAAACAGGATTTAATCATGTTGATTTAGCCAACAGTTTCCCACATGGGTAATGCAGTTAGAGCAATCATATAAATCAAAACACTTAATTTTTCTCTAAAAAGTCAAAGGCTTCTCTACATTGTATTTGATGTATCTGGTGCCAAGAGAGAGATTAAGAAAGAAAATGCGAGATTTCAAGACAGAAGGTAGGAGGAATTCTATGTATTCTTTTTAAAAAAAATACATTTTTGTTGCTACTGTTGCTTCAGCCAGTTCCCCTGAAAGATGAGCAGTTCCTGATATGATCAAACCTGGGTTGTCGTTATAAAAGTAGTCGCTGTTCAAGAGATACAGCCAAATAAATACCGCGTTTACCAGACTTGACAACGGCATTGCCATTCCATAGAGAAGAACACCCCCAGCAGGCTTGGAAAGGCCATCCAGATATCTCTACTACTTCCTGTGCCTCAAGGGACTATTTCAACAGAAGGGCGCTTCATGTGAGTAGTTCTTCCCCTGAAATTGTATTCTGAAAAATGAACGTCCATTCAGCTTCCCTCCTAGCCTCTCAAAACACAATATAATATCATTTTGAAGCCACTTGGGAGCATCATTTCTTCATCCAGGGCTCCTGAGGTAGGGACAGTCAACTTCTCTTTCTTCAGCGCACAGAGATTCCTCTTCCTGGTGGTCCTTGCTGCTCCAGCTGAGAATCCTCATTCTAACCCCTTCACAGATGACCGTCATGAGACCTGTGAGACAGAGGAAAACGCATGACTGACTCAGATTAGCCACCTCGGCAACAGAGTATGTTACCCTTCCGTATTTATTAAAAACCTAACAAACAGCCTGGTGTTTGTCAAATGCCTTTTCAAGATCCCCTCCTTCCCCCTCCTTCTCCCAGACCTTTTGATTCCACATGTTGTTGCTGTTGGTAATTGCCTAGAGGTCTCAGAGGAAGTTCTATAGACTAGTTTTTGTGCCCAGACAACAGCAATTATATTTTCCTACTCTCTTAGGATTCTGTGCCCTTATGATCCCCATCACTACATTCACTTCTTCAATAAGGTGGTCCTTTCCATGTTCTACCCTGGAGAGATAGGTTATCTGTTCAAGAAATGTTGCAGTGAGAAGATCTGACCTAATGTGATCTGCTTGAATGGTAAAAAGAAGAGAACATAGCACAGACTCACCCCAGGGCCTTTGCAGTTGCAGTCCCTTCTGCATGGAACCTTTATTTCCTGAGATCTTTTCATGGCCGTTCCTCTCTTGTTGTTCAGGTCTCAGCTTAAATATACTTTTTTCAGAGAGGCCTCCCTCATGGCACAGACACTCTCTTTCCCATCTTCCAGTTTTTTTTTTCTTCCTAGCACGTATTATCTGATATTATTCTGTTGGTTGAGTTGTTTATTAGACACCTGGGGGCTAGCATGGGGACCCTTTGAAGGCAGTGACCGTTTCTGTTTTGGTCGTGAGTGTATACCCATGGTTTAGAACAGGAATGGCAAAATCTGTCTCAGAACAGGTCTGTGATGCCTGCATCGGTCCGCATGCAAAACTATGGGCTTCAGCCAGAAGAACCCAGGCCATGATCCTCCTTCATTGCTGTGCTGTGGTCTTAGGTACATCACCAAATTATAAACCCACATGCTCCCGTGGCTGTCTGTCTCTTGGAATTTCATTATTATGATTGCCCTCTTTGTAGCGATTAGAAAAGATGAATTTTGGTGGCAAGTGAAGAGTCATTTGCCTCTTACTTACTTTCAAGCCTTCTTCCCTAGCTGAACATTAGATAAATTGAGCGGTTGCAGTGCCCAAGCCAGCAAGCTGTTAGCTGTGTGTGGAGGGCACTTCACACTGTAAGTCATTTCATAAGGAGGGGTGCGGATAGGATTTGCTCTACACTGACATTCCAGGTCTGGCTGCTGCTGCTGAGGGGCTGAGGGGAGCCTGGGCCACCTGGCCACCTGACCATGCGAGGACCCAGGCCTGCTGCCTGACGCCTCTCCCCTAGCTCGTCTCTCCCCATCCCAATTAATATCACGAAAGGGCAATGTTTATGCAAAACCGCATGCCGAGAGGCCTTTTGCTCCTAATTTAAACTATTAAAATGCCATTAAGAATCGCACAGCACATTTCAGCACTGTTTTTCCTTCATTATTTCTTGTTGAAGAACAGCCATGTGGAAAGGAATGCATTTGGTTTCTGTGCAAAGTGGAGCTCATTTTTTCAGGACGGGTTACGGGGTCCATTGGTGGAATTCAGATGCCCAGATCCAACCCCTCCGCCCAGACGCGGTGTTGGCAGATACGATTTCTGTCAGCGAAAATAAGTGCAGTCAATACAAACATACCACAGCGTGTATTTTAAACATTTGGCCGAATGAATCATGGTGGCCGCCTGCTCAGGAGTCACCCTTCATTTCAGCCATGGAATGTGTTGGAGGCCGTGGTATTTCTATTCTGTTTGCTTGCTCCTCTTCGATAAAGCATCAGCATTTCCCGTACCGTTGCTGATAACCTCATCAGAGGTTACATCTGCTGCTCAGATGCAAAGCTGGTTATCCAAAGACTGGTTCCTATGTCATGGGAACCTTTCCGTGAATATATAGCTTACCCGCGGGGCTTGTTATTTTTGAAATTTTTGCCCAATTTACATTTTTTTGGAGATTAAAACACACGCAGTTTGATCCCAGCTTTGACCTTTTAAATTGCTACAAGTTAATCTTTGGCTAAAAGCATGGAGAGTGGGAATAATTATATTTTGTGAAAGAAGCAGGTTATGTGCACAGAGGGTGACTGCAGTTATGGTAATGTGTCTCTTAGACAACGTTTCGTTGCTAGAAATGGTATCAACAAAGAAAAACAGTATTTTCAGGCATTTTTATTGAAAAAGTGTACTGAGATTCTGGATGGTTGCTTTGCAAACAAGCTGCTCCTGGGTATTTTCCTTCACCTCTCTTTTCTCCGTGAGTGATGGCGATCCTCGGCAAACATTGCCCACAGGCTGCAGTGGCAGGAGGCAGGGAGGCTTCCCGGCTCACCCCCTCCCCCCACCACTGCCCCCCGAGTTACTCATTTGGGGAGCCCATGTAGTGCAGGCTGAAGTGAGAGAGCCCTGAGGCAATGTCCTGCTGACCTTTGAAGGAGGAGTGGTTTCTTCCTCTGCCCTGTTAACTCCCCACAGCTGGGCCGAAGTGGCTTCTCTGGGACCCTCTACCTCCAGCTGGATGGGACAGAAATAAATAATAGTGGTGCTCGTCCAGTGCCAGCATTGTGCTCAGGGCTTGGTGTCCATGAGCTTGTCCAGCCCTCGTGTCCACCTCTGAAGAATGTGCCAGCTAACTCCATCTTATTGGAGGGAGAAACTGAAGTTATTCACCTGGTAGGTGACAGAGACAGGAGCTGGACGTAGAAGTCAGACTCCAGAGCCCATGGAAGGCTCCAAGCCATCATGACATGTGGCCTGTCAGCTAAACGCCCTAGAGGTCCACCAATCAATCAAACCACTTGCTTGACTGAGGAAATGAATAGGAACCCTAGAAATCTCTAAACCCCGATATCTAGGGGGATACATTTTACAGAGAAAGCCTGATGACGTTTTCTCTGTGGGGACAAGAACCACCAAGGCTTCACATAACGAAACCTCATGAGTTGGGACTATGAGGTAAATCAATGGCTTTTTAACCCGTGTCAACATGGCGTCCTCCAAAGTCAAACTCTGAGCCAGATCAGCTTATTCCAATGCTGCTGCCAACGCCCACAACACGTTCCCTCTTCCTCCTTCTCCTTGGCCTCCACCCCTTAGGCTGCACAATGAAGCTCCTCTTAGAAATGGAGGAAAAGTACAGGATTCCGTGTCAGCTGGAGGAGGCTGGATCCTGGGCTGCCGTGACCACAAAGAAATGGCCTCAGATGATTTGCTCAAACTCTTGAGTCTTCCTCCTCTGTAAAATGTAGGAGATAATTACAACCTCATTATCATCTCCAGCGATGCTCCAGACTTTATCTTTTGAGGATGGGTTTGGTCTTTGGAATAAAGCTAAACAACCTCGGCAGAAAGGAGCTGTGAATAAGGTGGGCTGGCTCTCTGGGAGAAGCTGGGCAGAGATGTGATGGCCCAGTCTCGCTGCTCCTTTCCCCATGTGATTTGGCAACTGGCTCTGTGATAATTTCAGAAATGACACAATTGTTGGAAGAAATGTAGGACCTTCTGTCATTGCGATGGAGAAGTTCGGGTTGTTAGACTCTCTTACGGATTGGATGATGCCTTACAGCTCTTCATTTCCTTTGAGACCATGGTTGAATGTTTACTGCTTCATAAATTTTCTTTGTGAAGACCTCAGGCCTGGGTAGGTGCCTACTTCTTTCACAAAATGGTGAAACCTGATGGGTGGGAATACTGGTCCTCCACTTATTCCTTATGACACAAACTGAGACAATTAATTGAAACTCGTGAAGCTGCTTTTTCCCAACTCCAAAACGGGATGACGTTGCCTTCATTACAGGATTGTTGAAAGGATTAGAATCATCTGTATTTCTCCTGCTGGCATGCAGTAGGTACTCAATAAATTCTATGTGCCATCACTGAAATTCCTTGAGCAGAAAACGAAAACCATTTTCACAGCTGGCTTTAAAGTATATATTACTTCCAACAAACCTAGGACTCTCCCAAGCATTTAAGGACCTTAAGACTGTTTTAAATACACTTACCAGTGTCTATTTTTGTGCCCAATTAGTGAAGTATTAATGGAGATCTGGGGTCACTTCAAGCTGTGGGTAAGTGACATCTGAGAAGAGAGAAAAAGATAACTGCAGAGCTAAGTGAGGTCCCGGGCTAATGTGCTGGCAATGGTGGACAAGGCTTGCTACAGCCCAGCCCACTTTGCTCTGGAAGTTTCTGCGATGTGGGGGCAGAACATGATGGTGGTCAACATCATGGCTCTGCAGCCACTGTCAGACTTTGAATCTCAGCTCTGCCATTTACTGGGCAACGTTAACCTCTCGGAGCTTTACTTTCCTCATCTGAACAAGGGGTTGGCAGCATTCACCTCATAGGGATGCTACAAAGTGTAAATGGATTAATATATATAAAGCATTTAAAAATCACGACTAGGCAGACTCAATGCATGCTTACTTCCAAATGATTGGGCTGACATTTACTGAGTACGTCTTCTATGCCAGGGAATGCTCTAGGTGCATGGAAGGGAACTGGCAGAGGGCTTGCCCTCACGGAGCTCTCAGACATGTGAGCAATGTAGGTACACTAGAAACACTGTGAAGGAAAATAAAGGAGATCCAGGAAACACCTGAGGTGTTAGAGAGGGTGGCCAGGGACCATGACATTTTATATGACTGATGATGGATGCCCGGTGAGTTTAGAGTCGACAGCAAGAGTTGGAGGTAGAGGAAGACTAACTTTCAGGAGGGTTTCAGACCTGTGCCATGGTCCTGTGGTCAGGACCATGACCTGGCCTGTGGTCAGGACATGTCGGCAAGGGCATCTACACAGAGTGGAGTACATTCAGAAAGGAATTCCCTGGAAGAAATGATAGTGCAAAGTGGCAGCCCATGCCCTCCCTGTCAGATGGCTCCTTGTTTTCTGAAGGTTTTCTGAAGGTGTGGACCTAGGAGGTGATGCCCAGGGAGGGACCATGGCTGAGACTTTGATTCAGTCCCAGCCTGAGCAGCCGTCCACCCCAAAGTCACCCCTGAGGGACCGAGGGCCTTTCTGTGGAGAGCCCTGGCCGTGGGAGCTGGGTCTAGGAACTATTAGGCACTCAGACTGGGTGCCAGAGCAGCTTCTGTCTCAGCTCCCACCACTCATCGTCTTCGCTCTCTTCCTCTCTTCCCTTTATCTCCGCCTGGAAGCACCCAGGGGCCGGCAGCAGGAGCAGGTATGGATGCAGGAAATCTGACAACATGACTCTGAGTTCCATGTGATCCATGCCCCCCTCACTTAACAGCAGCAGTTGCAAAGGCAGACATTCATGAGGCAGCTTAGGGGCTTTTCATGGAATTGGAAACTGGGTAATCATGAAAACAGATAATCACAAATGGAAGATTCTGTTCGACTGAGGAGAAAATGAAATGAAATCCATGCTTCACACCAGAGAATTCCAGCTCTGCTTAGACCCACTTTAGAGGTATCAAAACTGAGCTATTAAGACGAGTCCATATGCAAACTTACCAGCATTATACATTTGTACATTACCATAAAATGCCAGTGTTCTTTTTTTTTTTTAAGATTTTATTTATTTATGACAGAGAGAGATAGCGAGACAAAGAGCACAAGCAAGGGGAGCTGGAGAGGGAGAAGCAGGCTTCCTGATGTGGGGCCCGGTCCCAGGACGCTGGAGCTGAAGGCAGATGCTGAACAGACTGAGCCACCCAGGACCCAAATGCCAGTGTTCTTCATACAACCATTGGAACTCAGCGGATCACAGCACTTGCACTAAATGACAGATACAGAGCCCAACTGTTCTGGTGGCCCTGATCAGTGTGGTCTGTCCAATGTGTGTTTACATTTTTAACAGGATAAGTTTGTTAGAAGTTGGCAATATGTCTGACTAAAAATTCACACTTCTCCAACTCCCTTGCAATTAAAAGTGGCTATGTGACACTATTCTGGTCACTAAACTGTAAGCAAATGCTGCTAAGTGATTTTGGGGAAAGCATTTGTTTTCTCAATACAAATTCTTCCCCCCCCCTTTTTTTTCTTTCTCTTCTTCCTGGTTGGACGTAGATGGGATGACTGAGGTGCTGCAGCTATTTTGGAACCATGAGGCAACAAAGCATGAGGATGGAAGCCTAAAATAGAAGGCTTGTGGGTCAGAAAGTAGAGTGGAGCCTGGGATCCTGATGCCAATGTTGAGCTTCTGAGCTCTTGCCCAACTGCTGACCCCTGGACTCCTTTTTGCAGAAGACCAATAGATCCTTATCTATTTAAGTCTTCAGTACTCAGGTTTTCTCTTATTTGAAGCTGCACACATTTCTAACTGATACAAGTAACTTCATCACAAGGGCTAGCTGACATAAATACATTTCCTCTTTTTGAAATAGGCACTCGAGTTTATGTGAAAACAGAGGTCAATTTGAGTGGATCATGTAAACAAGAGATTTTCTAGTTCTCTGTAGGAGAATTGGCCTTTCTAGCCCTTGCTTTGTCTTAAATTATGGCCCCTGGCCTCCTATGTCTTTTATTCCTCAAAAAAAATTTAAATGGAAGCAAGCCCTTGTGAGGACACTGACTGACTTGCCTCCAGGTTTCTAGATCTGGCTAAGCTTCGTTCTGCTCCTGTGTAGCCTGATTTGTTGTCCCGTCTCTTCATGGTCACATGCCCCAACTTCTTGGCTGTGTTTACTACATAAATACTGCTCTCTCCGAGTTATGATTTCAGAGGCAGCTCTTGCCCCTTCATATTGACCAGGAGTGACTTGACCGAAAGCCAAGAGAAGGGCCAGAGAGAGAGAGAGAGAGTGGCCATAGTCCTATTTGCCTTTCTTGGCCTGTTAGAAAAAAACTCAATGAGATTCCTAGTTAATGGTATCTTCTTGCCCTTTTATTTTGGCCACTGGTCTTCTGGTTGAACAAGAAGAATGTGGTTTTAGGCAAGGGGCTTCTGGGGTGCGGTTACAGTTTGGAGGCTGGTATTCCCCTGCTCATCCTCCATGTGGCCTGGTAAAAGCAAGAGAGTGCTGGAAACTGCATGTGTGCTCCTTCAGCCATTGGCACACAAGGACTTGGGTGTGTGCTGAGGGGCGGCCAAATCTCCTGACCCCTCTTCTCTTGGGGCCGATTCTGCCCAGGGACTTCCCTGAGAGAAAGTTTCCTCTGTCAGTGTGCCGAGGGTCATGTGGAGAGCCTGGGGTGAAAAGTAGAGGCCAAGATAGCATTTATGAACTGTTCTTATGTGTGGGAAGTAATCACCCTCCGAGTCCTCCCTTCTCCAATAAGCACGTAATTGCGTCCTAAATCAAGACGTGTGGCTACCACACACCTGCAAATGCCAAAAGTGGTAAAAAAAAGATGAAAATGAAATGGGCCTCTCCAAAGACGCTCTCTATCCTGTGTGCTCTGGGAACTCCTGCCTGCTGCAGGCATGCTCCTCATCTAAACAACTTGTTGAGCAAAGGAGAGTTCTCTCCCTGGCTCCAATTTCATTTCCTTCACCCCTTCGTCCTTGTGTTATTTATGGGACAAGGCTGAGGAGTGAGTTGCTGAGGCACTTCTCAGCATATGCTTCATAAGTTTTATGAACCTCAATCGAATTTGCTTTTTTGTCTCCCTGTCTTGGCTGAATGACTTCTTTCTGGAATATAACCTGGCAGCCTGCGAAGGCAATGAAGACGGCCCTCCCAGCTCTCCCAGCTGGCCACCCTAGACCCTTTCCAATCATTTGCTTCATTTCCCGATATGATGGGGCACTTGAAATGGGGCACATAGCTTCACCTGAGGCCCGTGGGACAGGACATCAGTCACCTCCTCTGCTCTGTAGCTCAGTAAATCCGTGTCTCCCGGATGCCACTACTGATGCCCTCTTCAGAAGTGAGACTCCCTTTTCTCCATGGAGCCTTCTTGTTTCATGTGGTCTGTGAAGTGCTACGCTAACTTGAAGTGCTCAGAAATCCGAAGCCAAAGAATTGGTTAGATCGAGGCAAATGAACGGGCAGGTGGGGCTTCGGATTCACAATGAGACAAAATTTTCAGTCAACCCAAGAGTGGTTGACATTTGCCACTGTCGGCCTTCTCGGCATGGGACCATTCTTCTTGTTGGAGACACATCTCTCCTTTGCGGGTTCTTGGAGAGAGGCAGGACCCAGATGTCCACCACAAAACCAAGGATGGCAACAAATACGCTTCAATCTTTACTCCTTGTTTGCTTGGCAAATAAGACCCTTGCATCCAGTCTTGGAATTTTCAGGGAGTGATGCAGGCTGCATAGTCCATTGGAGATGCGCTGTGACAGGATGAGCTGGATGGCGTTGGCCCTGGGAGGGGGTGGCCTGACGGCCTGATGACACTCTGCCTGGATCGGGGCTTGTCCGTGTTCCTGGGATGCCTGGCTTCCCCTTTTCTATTTTCTAAGCCTAGACCCTCAGTCTTCTCCTATCTTTTCAATATGTCCCTTTTGGTACAAGCCAACTGGCGCACAAAGGAAACATGAGCTCTCCTGCCCCTCTATCCACCGCACAAACCACTAGAGAAAAATCAGGAGATGCTGGCTTGGCACTGCATTCTGGTTCATCACTTTTACCCGAGATGGACAATAGTTCATTTTTTATGCAAGAGGAATGTCTGTGCTCACCCGCCCCTATCGTGATCTGAATCCAGGCCAAACTGGTTTACTTTATTGCATCTTAGGGAGAAGTTCGGAGGAAGTGACTGGTGACTGATTTTTGGCACACAGGTCACACGTGGCTGCTGTTTCCCATAAAAGGTTTAAACAATGCAGGAAGGCTCAGAGGAAAACACCGAAGCCTTCTGGGCTGGTGGCCCCATCCCTCTTGCCTCCTGCCCCACGTGGCAGGCTCAGGAATGCTGCTTTGCATTTGTTCAGTTCATATACTTTAAAACACATAATTGGGACATACTGACTTTTGCTTTGTGACTTGTTTTTTTAAGTAACAATGTGTCCGGGATATCTTTCCATAAAGTCTCCATATATTCTCTTAACGAGCACGCAATATTCTGTATCATACTTTAACCTTTCCCAGTTAGGAGTTTCTAATTTTTCACTAGCAGAAAAAAAAATACTCCCATGAACAGCCTTGTGTATTTATCTTCGTGTTCCTAGGCAAATACTTTTTCGAGAACAGATGTTTCTGGAATCGAGTTTGTTCTCACATGGAATTCCTGGGTCAAACATTATATGTATATTTAGTTTTTGTTAGGTGCCATCCAGCAGCTTTCCAAAAAGGCTTCACCAGTTGGCAGTGCCTCTAATAGGACAGCCCAGAGCTCAATCCTCGAGGCCTGTCAGTGGTTTCCTAGGTGCTGAATTCTCTTTTCATTTGACATTGCCACAGTGGTTTTGATTTCCTGCAACAGAGCCCTGCCTGAGATACCATGCTAAGATCACATGTCTCCTCTGCGTAAAACACTTCTGTGGCCACCAAATCCAGTTTAAACAACGGCACTATATGCTTCTCTTGAGCCCCTTTTACTCACCGACCAGTCACAGCCTCTCTTGTCTCTGGCATCAAGAAGGATTCAGCCTGCCTTTCAGCTTCCCCAGAATCTGGCTCCATTCCCTTGTTAGTCAGGCTGGTTTTGGTGTTTTCCTACATTCATCCTGGGCTCCGAATGGGTGTATCTTCCCCTGGGCTGCTCTAATCTATAGGGGGGATATACCTGGTGTCCCCCTCCCCCGAAGTACTCCAGTCTTCAAGTCTTCAAGCTTTTGTTTTTTTTTCCCCTCTGGGCTCAATTGTCCCTCCCAGTCCCATTCTTCCTTTATCTGAGCCCACCACCCAGGACGGTCCCATCCGCTTTGAGACTGCCAGGGGGATGCTAGCTCCCGTGGCTCCCATCTCTGCTTTTGCATGGGTTGTGTTCTGGAACGTATTCCCCACCACCTCCCCACCTTTGAACTCAGCATTTGATTTTATCAGAGTGTAAAGCTCTTCTTCGGTCATTGTTTCACACATGTGTGTATTTTGCTCTATCTAGATTATAAGGGTTTCATGTAAAAGCTACCCTATGTTGCTTTCCTTTTGTATTCCAAAGAGTTTAAAGCAAGAGAGAAGAAAAGGATGGATTTTTATTGAATGCCAATCATGGATAAAATGCTTTCTTAGCATGACCTCATTGAATTTCCACAATAACCCTGGAAAGATATTTTTACCTTTTGGAGAGAAGAAACAACTTTTCCCTGGCAAATTTCCCCAACTCAAATTTAGTTCTGCCTTACCACATGCCACAGTGATACTTAAAGATGTTGCCTGACCAACTGCCCTTTAGACTTTTAATACTCCTGGGCAGGAGCAGTGGAGAAATCCTACTATGAGTAACTAACTCATGAAAAATGAAGACGTGCCTTCTCTGTCTGGAAAGATGGTGTTTTCAGGACTCTCAAAATATTTGCTCTGTGTGCTTTGATTTTCTTTCAGATTATTTAAAAAAAACTTTTATTTTTTTGGTAAAACTTCTTATTTTGAGATAATTTTAGACTTATAGGGAAGTTGCCAGAATACTACGGGGAGTTAGTTCCCTAGCATACCCTTTACCAAGCTCTCCCTAATGTTTAAAATCTTATATAAATATGGTGTAATTATGAAAACTAACATATTAACACTGGCACAACGCTAGTAACTAAACTACGGATGGCGGTAGCATTTTCCCGGTTTCCGCATTGAGAGGTCTTCTGTTCCAGAATCCAGCTGGGGAAATCCTATTGCCCTTAAGCATCATGTGTGTCTCTTTGGCTTCCCCTCCTCCCCGTCTAGGACAGTTCCTCAGTCTTTTCTTGTTTTTCATGGCTTTGACAATTTTGAAGAATACTGATCTGGCGTTTTGTAGAATGTCCTTCAGGGTGGGTTTGTCTGACATTTTCTCAGGATCATATGAGTTATGGATCTGGGGGAGGAATACCACAGAGGAGATGTGCCTGCCCTTCTCAGTGGGTCACAGCAGGGGGTACAGGCCATCATAATGACATCACCAGCAATGTTAGCCTTGACCAGTTGGCTAAGGTGTTTTCTCTGCTGTAAAATAATCGTGTTTTATCTTTGACGTTAATAAATATTTGTTTCGGGGGAAATAGTTTGAGATTATGGAAATATCTTGTTTCTTCTTAAATTTTCACTCACTCAATTCAGTGTCTCTCAGTGGATTATGCCTTCAGTAGGTACTACCGTGGCGTTCTTTTTTTTTAATTTTTATTTAAGCTTTTTTTCATTTAAACATATAATGTAACCCCACC
>ML106491.1:407737-525305 GCA_003697995.1 Taxidea taxus jeffersonii
GGGGTGTGGACCGATTCCTATTGATTTTGAGGGGTGTTCTCTGCACCTCCTGGATTTTGATGCTTGTTCCCCTTGCTATATTAGGGAAATTCTCTACAATAATCCTCTCCAGTATACCTTCTGCTCCTATTTCTCTTTCTTCTTCTTCTGGAATCCCAATTATTCTAATGTTGTTTCGTCTTATGGCATCACTTATCTCTCGAATTCTCCCCTCGTGGTCCAGTAGTTGTTTGTCTCTCTTTTGCTCAGCTTCTTTATTCTCTGTCATTTGGTCTCTATATCACTAATTCTTTCTTCTGCCTCATTTATCCTAGCAGTAAGAGCCTCCATTTTTGATTGCACCTCATTAATAGCTTTTTTTATTTCAACTTGATTAGACTTTAGTTCTTTTATTTCTCCAGAAAGGGCTTTTATTTCTCCTGACAGGGTTTCTCTAATATCTTCCATGCCTTTTTTGAGCCCGGCTAGAACCTTGAGAATCGTCGTCCTGAATTCCAGATCTGACATATTACCAATGTCTGTATTGATTAGGTCCCTAGCCTTCGGTCCTGCCTCCTGTTCTTTTTTTTGTGGTGAGTTTTTCCGCCTTGTCATTTTGTCCAGATAAGAATCCGCTGTTCTCCTTGTTAAGTGAACTTGGTCTTGGCTGGGTTTCTTGTTGATCTTCTGGGGGAGGGGCCTGTTGTAGTGATTCTCAAGTGTCTCTGCCCCAGGCGGAATTGCACCGCCCTTACCAGGGGGGGGCTAAGTAATCCTCTCAGGTTCGCTTTCGGGAGCTTTTGTTCCCTGAAGGCTTACCGTAGAGTTCCGGAGGACGGGAATGAAAATGGCGGCCTCCCAATCTCCTGATTGGGAGATTGGGAGATCTCTGAGGAGCCGAGAGCTCGGGGCCCCAGTCTTCAGTGCACCTTCAGAGAAAAGCGTTTAATCACTCCCGTCTCCCCCGCCTCCAGCCGCGCTTGGAGATAATCGTGCGTAATCAGTCCCATCTCACTGGCTTCTGGGAGCGCTCCGAGCTCACCCAGCCTGTGACCAAGCGTCTCTGTCTCTGGCAGAGTCCCACCTGGAGTCTCTGAACCCGGTAGATCCCTGAGCTCTCCCGGGTTGGAGTCTCCCTGGATCTTGTGGGGACCCCTCGCACAGAGCACTGGCCCGTGTCACAGAGCACCAGCCCGTGTCACAGACCACGGCTCTAGGAAACCTCGGCTCTGTCTCCACAGCCGGCTTCCCCGCTCTAATACCTGTGAGCTCTGCGACACTCAGACACCCCCGATCCTTCTGTGACCCCGCGGGACCTGAGTCCACGCTGTCCCTGTGAGGTCTTCACCCCAGTTTAGCCTCTGGAGTGAAGTCTGTCCCATGGAGCAGACTTTTAAAAGTCCTGATTTTGTGCTCCGCCACTTGCCGGGAGCCGGCCCCTCCCCCTGGGGTCTATCTTCCCGTCGCGTTGGATTCACTTCTCTGCTGGTCCTACCTTTTAGAAAATGGTCGATTTTCTGTTTCTAGAATTGTTGTTTTTCTTCTCTTTGATCTCCTGTTGGATTCGTAGGTGTTCGGAATGGTTTGATAGGCTATCTAGCTTATCTCCTGCTGCCTGATGTCGTCTCAGCCTGCTACTTCTCCGCCATCTTGACTCCTCCCTCCCTACTGTGGTGTTCTAATAGTGATTTTCTACTTTTCTCATTCTGTTTACATTTATTAATTGGAATTCTTCTGTAAGGAAGTGTTGTACTTTCTCCACCATGTAGGTATGTATGTGTGTATTTATGGATGTATGCATTCACTCAATCATCTACTTACCCACTATGGACTCGGGGATATTTATTTTATTTTGGGGGGTTAACCCAATAGTACTGTTATTTATTTTATTGCCCAGATTGCTCCAGCTTCAGTCATTGGAAGCTCTTTGAGGTTGAATCCTGTGCCTTTTAACATGCCTTCCCGTCTTCTTTTTTTGTAATCACCTGGTTATGTTTTACCACCATGAGACACCCCCAGTTCACCTTGGATATTTCCTGCTCCAGTCTTGGTTTCTTTCACTGGAGCATGGTTTTAGAAACCAACATCAGGGCACTAGGTGTACTCATTGCTACTGGGCTCTTACTACTTCTGGGATCTCTCAGGAGACAGACTGAGTTAGAAAACACATGTGTGTATCCTAACCTATGCAAACACGGATTCTACCTACCTATCTACTCTACCTATGTATCTATCTATCATCTATTTACCTATCGTTTATCATCTGTCATCATCTTCCTATCACCTAAAGTAACTATGAGACTTGATACCAAAGCCAAAGACACTACCAGACCAGAGAAGTGGGACAGTGAGGAGTTATTGTTTAACAGGTACAGAGTGCCCCATTGGGACCAATGGCAAAGTTGTGAAGGTGGATAGAGGTGATGGTTACCCCACAATGTGAATGTACTTAATGGCACAGACATCTAAAAAGCATTAAAATAGTAAAATTTCCTGTTACGCATATTTGACCATAACAAAAAACATAGCCATAAGTTCACACTGCTCCATCCCACTCCCATCAAGCACTACAGTGTTTATTCCAGCTTCCCTCCTGCCTTGTCACTTCTTTCTCTAGAAGTAAGAAACTTGGTTCTCATTATTGGCACTGCGTTTTCTTATATGTTCCACACTGGCATACGTAGAAAGTAAGTTCAGAATTGTTAACCCAATACTCCTGTGAGAAACAAGGATACCAACCAGAGTACGGTGCTCGTGTACTTTCATTTTGTCTTTCGTCTCAGAGTACTGAGTCAGGATACTGTTTTCCAAATTTACTTAGCTCAGTTCCTTCCCTCCTCACCTTCTTCAGTGTGGTTATGTCATTCCTTTGTAATACACTAGGATTCATTTGTCACAAGTGCCTGCTTGATGGCCAATGAGATAATGTGTGTGGAGGCCTAATGCACTACCTGGCATGAAACAGGGTCTTTAGAAATATGAGCTGAACCCGAATTTGTGGCAGTGATTAGTGTTGTCCATCAGCTTCATTACTCCAGGCCTATAAAATGTCAAAAGAGCTTTGATCAGATTTCGAGGACCATTCTTGTCTGTGACTCAGAACTAGGGTAACCAGCCCACAGAAATCAAGTCAGAAGAGCCGCCCTCATTAACATCGAACTTTGGACAGCTGAGATACTTCTCCCAGGACAATAAATCTGTAGGTTTAAATGATGAGTAACAGTCAAAGGTGTGAATCATGCAAGGGATAGAGAAGATTTTAGGAGCATAAAACTCTACAGAAACCCAACAAAATATCTCTTTCACCTCTCCATCACTTTTCCATATCAGCCCCTCACCTCTTGATCTCAGCAGTGGATTCTGATGCTGAGAGTCCTGTGTCGAGATGCCTCACCTTGGTCAAATTCAGGTAGGATTTTACGGGGGCAGCAATAGACACCAGCTCTACCTAACTTGAGCAGAACAGGAATGTGTGGGAGGATTTCTGGTGGAAGACAGAATTGAAGAGAAAGATGCTGGCCCCTGTTTCCGAACCACAGGGACTTAGAAGCTCCAGGAGCTTTGTGGCAGGAACCAATTGCCACAGTGTCCAGGCCATGGCCGCCTGAATGAGTCAGTTGCAGAAAACTCTCTGCATCTTTCCACTCAAAACTCCATTTCTGGGAGGGTTCCATTGGTCTAATCTGGGTCACATGCCCACTCCTGGGTTGAAGGAAGGCAGAGAACCTTGAATAGAGAGCCAGCAATGGGGAGAGGGTGGTAGACAGCAAGCAGCAGATGTCCACTACTTTCTATGATGTACGCATCTTCCATCCATGTGTTGTGAGCTCTGACTTAATTGATAAGTTAAAAAAAACTAAAGCAATAGACAACCTTTCCCCTACATGTATTCACTTTATATCCTAAATAGTTACATCCTCATTACCAGGACAGGTGTGAATGGACTGTGGTATGTGGTTGGCTCTGCTGTTGTCTGAGAGGTTCTGTAGGCCATCCTTCAGGGCACTGTGAAGTCCATGGTCAGGATGCGTCCCTTGGACATCTATCCAGCTTTTCTTGAGACAGCCCGTTATTGTGGAGTTTGGATATTGGGTTGAAGCCCTTGGAATTTCCCTGATTTCACATTTTATGATTTTTCAAATAATATCCATGTAGAAATTAGGTTGGGTGTGGAAGTCAATTTACTATAACACCAAGTTTAAAGACATAGAACTTTGGAATTTGAAAGACTAGAATTCAAATTCTGATGTGGCCACTTACCCTCTGGGTGTTCTTTGGTGTTATTTCGCTTCCTTAGGGCTCAGTTTCCATATCTGTAAAACAGAGGAAGGGTCAAGTTGGTAAAGGCACAAGCCATGGGATGAGACACTTGGATTGATTCCCTGACCCACACTCAATAGGCATATGACCACAGGAACATTCTTTAGTGTCTTTCAAATCTTTCCTTATCTGTTAAATGGAAAAATGGTAGTGCTTCCCTCTGAGGCTTGATCTGAGAACTAAATAAGGTAATTTATATAGGTCGCCAATGTTATTATTAGCCCCGAATTTTCTTTGAGGATAAAAATCCTGTATGTGAGGTGTGTGGCATAGGACCTTTCTGCCTATGACCAACCTTTCATAAGGGTGACGGTTGCTACCACATGGCTTAATGGCTGTTTGTGAATTATGTGTGCTTCCTTTTATTTGTACAGGTAATTGAGTTTCTGTGTGCGTCCATATATTTTCAGCAAATTGCCTTATAACTGGTGAGAGACTTGCTGCTGCTTTTTTTATCTTCAGAAAATTCTAAAAGATTGCAGAGACCCAAGGAGGTTTTTGGAAAACTGTTTAATAAATGGATTTGACTCAACAGTCTAACTTCCTCTTGAGTTACTGAAGTGGTGAGACTCACCCTTAACTGCGAGTTTCTATTTGGAGAGCTCTAAAGGTAGAGCTGAAAATATATTCTAAATGTAGTCACATTTAGATGAAGAAAACAACAGGCAGCCTTTTTTTTTTTTTTTTTTAAAAAGCCTGACTTCTTTGTCCCCAGTTTCCCAGAGATTTGTTGAACTCTCCACTTAACTTTGTGGAGACCAAAATGTTCGGCTGTGTCCCCAGATTATAGATCCCACGAAAGGCACTTCAGTGTCAGATTCCTTCCTGGCTTCAGCATCAGGAGCGCTTTCCTTTCTATGACCTAGATTTCCTACCTTCATCACGAGTTCTAACATCATGCTTTCTCATTCCTTTTAGATTCTTGGACACTGTCATTCTGATCTCTTGACTTATCACCTCCTGCTTCTCTCGAGGCTGCCTGATCTCTTCCCTCGTGACCTCAGTGTCTGTCCCGGCCAGCCTGTGATTTCATGCTCAGGATGTTCTTGAGAGAATACAAACCGCTCCATCCGCTCCTCTAAGGGACAGGCTGTTTTGAAAAATTTAATTAACTTCTCACTGACCACATCAACCCTGGGCGGACCCTGGACGTGTGGCTTCTCTGACGCCTAGGCACCCCTGCTCTGAGAGGATGCTGATTCTTAATTGCATTTGTTGGTGCCCTTTGCGTTTCCAGCATGGAGCTCTGGGGCCTGCAGCTTGGCTTAAGAACCTGACATTTTCTGGTGAGGTGGGCCTTTTTGGTCCTTCAGAACGACTTTCTCGGGATGATTCAGAAGCCTCCCTGTCCGACAGTTCCTATGATTCAGTCTTCAATCCCTTTTGAGGTTCCTGTGTGTCTGGTAGCATATACGTGCTTCAAATTGAAGACAAACCTTTGCTTTTCTGGGTGTTTCACTATTTTTGAAGGCAGGGGTGTCACACTATTACTTTAAAACTTTCCTTTTATTTAATTGCCTATTGCCCATTTCCTTAACTTCCAAGTTTTACATAAGTGGATTCTCCTACTAAAAGAGCCAATTTTGCAAACAAAACAAAACCAAACTCAACATTAGTCTTCTATTCTGAATCTCTCATCTCTCCAAATTGTAAGCAGTGGATGGGCTTTAGGAAGGAAATGTGTTGTGGGCAAAAGTCATAGTATTCATCAAAATGTTTATAACTTTAGTTTTGTTTATGAATTGTTTGAGGCATTTAGAAGGCTTCTTGAAATTAATTCCTTTTTGTTCCAAAGCCCACCCACCATTTTTTAAAAGATTTATTTATTTGAGAGAGAGAGAAAGAGAGAGAGCGCATGAAAAGAGAGAGGTCAGCGGGAGAATCAGACTCCTTGCAGAGCAGGGTGCCCAATTTGGGACTTGATCCCGGGACTCCAGGATCATGACCTGAGCCAGAGGCAGTCGCTTAACCAACTGCGCCACCCAGGTGCCCATTCTTTTACTAATCTCTAGCATCATCAGCTGCTTATCCGAACAACCAGAGGCATCCATCAATGGGACAATCTGGGGAGCAGGCCAATGAGGAGTCTGCCCTGCTCCCTCTTCTGGACCTCTGCATGTGAGGGCAATGATGCTGTTTGTGTCTGGGTGACCTGAGGTGGGACCTGGTGACACCATATGGAAGTCGACCTGCCTTGAACAAGGTAGGAGGGGCACAGGGCTCCGCTGTTCAAATGAACGCATTTTTCCACTCTGAGAAGGTATTTGTTGAGCACTTACTGAATACCCAACAGTATGGTTGGTGTTACAGAAGGCATAATTAAATTTAAGACCTGGCTTCTGCTAACTTCAAAACAACCTTGTTGGAAAGAGAGGAAGGGATTTTGGGAATTAATGTAGGTATCAGGTAGAAAATGGTGCAAATCAGCAATAACCCTGTTCTAGAACCCTTAGTTCTAGGCCATGTGCCTAGAACTAAGTCCATGTGTTAATTGCAATTGAAGGATAGAAAAGTGAGAGAGAAGATCAAAATTGTGGCGAGGTCTTCCTGGGGGAAGTGGCTTTGAGGGGGTCTTTGAAGGGGCAGGAGTCCCCACTTGGCGGGGAGCCTGCTTCTCCCTCTGCCTCTGCCTGCCACACTGTCTGCCTGTGCTTGCTCTCTCTTTGACAAATAAATAAAATCTTAAAAAAAAAAAAGAAAAGAAAAAGGCAAAACACAGACTGAGAGAAAATATTCATAATCATATAATCTAACACAAGACTTATATCTGGAAAATACCAAGAACTGTTAAAACTCAACAATAAGAAGACAACCTAATAAAAACATGGGCAAAAGATTTGAACAGAAAGATATATAGATGGACAATAAATACATGAAAAGATAATCCATTCATTTATTCATCTGGAAAAAGCAATTTAAAATCAGAATAAGATACCACTAGATGTCTGTTAAAACGACTAAAATTAAAACCACTGATAATACCAAGTTGTAGAACTGGAACATTCACACTCTGCTGGGAGGAATCTAAGCGGCACACCACCATGGAGAACTGTTTGCCAATTTCTTACAAAGTTACACATACACCTATGCTAGTGCTATGACTCAGCACTTAAATTTATAGATATTTATCCAAGAGATGTGGAAACTTAATGTCCACAAAAAGTCTTATGGAAGAATGTTCAGAGCAGTCTCATTCATAATAGCCAGAAACCAGAAACCTCTATATTCATCAACATGAAGAGAGAAGCAAATTATGGGGTATCCATTATAATTGAATACTACTTAGCACTAAGAAGGACAACTGACTGACATGTAACAACATGGGTGAACCTCATTATGCCGAGTGGAAGAAATCAGACACAAAAGAGGATTTACAGCATGATTCCTTTTATGCTAAATTCTAGGACAGACAAGAGGAATCCAGAGTGATAGAAATCAAACAGTTGTCTTTATGGGAGGGAACTGAGTGGGAAGTGGGACAAAGGAACTCTGTAGGATCTCTGTCTTTACTGGAGTGATGGTTGTGTGAGTGTGTATAATTGTCTAAGCTCTGATGTATAGCATTGTTGAATCACTATACTGTACACCTGAGACTAATATCTCATTGCATGTTAATTATATTTCAATAAGAAAATAAACATGAAACATCCTCATTGAACTGACTATTTAAGATCTGTGCATTTTACTGTTTGTAAATTATTTTTAAATACAAAAGGATGTCATGGTAAAGTACGCAGTGCGTGTTGACTTCTCAGCAATGGTGGCCATGCGTATTACAGGCATGGACAATGGTATCAGGAGTTTTAGTTTTGATCTCCTGCCCAATAAGCCAGTGGCTTGGTCAGTCATCGCCTTTGTCAGTAGGGTCCTCTGGGACTCATGTGAGACTCTTGGCAGGTGCTGGGATGTTCTTATCGTTACCCACAAAGATGCACCTGAATTCTGCAGGCACACATACACTCTTGCTCTCTCCTCACCGCTGGTTCTAGCTCTCTCCCTCTCACACACAATCATGAGCCGGCTTCCTTCCTTCCTTCCTTCCTATCATTTACCATCTTTATTCCACCTCATTCCAAAGCCGATTAAATGTCAGCCAGTGGATAAAATGGCGTAGGAAGTACACGTAAAAACAAAGCCACAAAGAAATAGACACCATTTGGTCCTGAACTCTCGCTAGGGGCAGGCTACACATTTGGCTCAGAGCTTCTGGTCACAGCAACAAAAAGAGAAAGGTGATTAGTCACTGAACAGCCCACAGAACAGATTAACTTTATCGTAAAGCAGTGTCTTGGGCTGGTATCTGTTGTTCAGAGCCCCAGGTACCCAGTGTATTTGCCTGAGTGGTGGATTAGTGGTGAGGAGAGAAGGAACCAGAGAATTTTTCACTCTTGGCTGGTTTTCCTGGCAGGGAGACACTGAGAGCTTCCTTTTGGAAGTGAGAGGCACTGGGCTACTCCCTGCCGTGGAAACGGCATTATTTGTATTCCGAGTCTCTGTGGGTCATTCTCTGTGTGCTCAGCCTGTCCCCACCACACGGTTTATCTTCATGCTGTTTTTCTGTGATTTCAGTTTTAAGGCTGACACCGTTTCTTGAGTTAAATTCTGGCCAGACAAGCTTGTTGCTGAATGGCCCATCCCCGTGGAGGTCTCTTTCATTCATCTTGGCTGTTACTCTTTGATTGTGGTAGACTTAAATTTTTCCTTCCCCTTCTCAGAGTCATTTTAGACTTTAAAGCCTCTTAGCATTTCAGGGGGAGCGATCAAGTGCTTTTTTTTTGATGGAGAACACTCTGCTATTGACCCTTTTAAGAATGAGGTCCCCAAGTGCAAGCAGTCACTGATCTTGCAATGTGTTACAGATCAGTCTTCCTCTTGTCTTAAAGAGTTACTTCCCCTCTGAATCTGCCATTTGGTAGTGGGAAATGAGATTTTTGGACTGGTCCCTGGAATGAAATCTTGACTTCCAAGAGTGGGGAGCTTGTAGCTGTCAAGCCCACCAGACTGGGTTTTGGGATCTAGATTCCAGGTTAACTTCTGCGGCTGATATTGGGCAAGTGACATCAGCTTCCTGGACCTGCTTTCCTCATAGTGCAGCAGAGGAAATAGTCTCAGAACATTGTTGTAAAGGTCAAATAAGATATAACACTTGAAAGAGCTTTGAGAATCTGAGTGCTTTAAATTCTTAGTCTGTAAGGGAGAGGAAAAGAAGGACACATATTTTTACCAGGCTTGAATTTGCAGGTTGTATTCACTGCCTTGGCAGGGGCACAAAAGAATAAGGAAACATATTTCCTGTCCTGAAGAGTTTTGGATGAGTTTGAAGGATGTATGTAAAATGCAAAACATTTTTTCTCTCTCTTTTTAAAATTTCTTATTTATTTATTTGTCAGCGATAGTGCACACAAGCAAGGGTTGGGGTGGGGGAAAGGACAGAGGAAGAAGCAGGCTCCCGGCTGAACAAGAATTCTGATGGGATGCGGGACTCCATTCTCCTGGGATCATGAGCTGAGTTGAACACAGACACTTAAGGGACTGAGCCATCCAGGCATCCTGCAAAACATTTAACCTTGGAACCCCATTTGAAGTCTTTTGTTTTGGCTCAAGATTTGGGGCCAGACTTGTTTCTTTAATCTTTCTTTCACTAAATAAATTCAATAAATAAATAAATTCCTCCTGACATTGATATTTAGGTATCTCTTACCTCCCTCAAGCAGTATGTTTCCAATAATGAGAATTCGTAACTCATCATGTTTCTTTTATTGCTTTGGCTACCAGGAACCTCAAAGCTACAACTATTGCTTAGTTTAAATAACTACGATATCCGACATGCTTTCCTTTTGTTGCTGCTTTGCCTTACCTGATGTCTGATTTTTCTTTTGCATTTGAATAGTCTTATTGAATGTATCTCTGTTGGTTCACATTGTTGCATAGTGTTTTTGGAATTACAAATAATTTGTACAAGTTAATTTGGAAGTATAAATAATGCCAACATATAACAACACACAATGAACACTGCTCTATGAGAAAAAGGCATTGAGTTCTAATTCTTCATCTTTCCTCCTGTCTTAGTGGTTGAAAAGCAGGCTGTCTTGAATTCTAAAGCAGCTGTGGTAGCCAGTGGCCACCATTGAGGCAAATAGGTGCCCAGTGGGAGGCACTGGCCACTTGAGAGTTCACTAGATTGGGAGAGGAGCAGAACGAGCTTTGGGCCAGATCTTTCTTAGCAGCTCAGAGGGTCTGCTCAAGCAGATCTCCTGGTTTCCTTTCGTATGTTTATCTCCAGTCAGGGCTTGGTCCTCACACCAGTATTTCTCATACTTGAACACTCTTGTGAATTCCCTGGGGATCTTGTTAAAATACAGATTCTGAGTCACTGTTTGTTGGACTGGGCAGGAGAGCCTGCATTTTTAAATGAGTTCTCAGGTGGTACTGATGCTGTTAGTCTCTGGAATGTGCTTTGAGTGGCGAGGACTTAGAAGTCATTTAAACCTGAGCTGTGCAATGGACAAATCTGACTTGCTTATGAATCATACTTCTTAATGTCAGAATTATTTATTATATTTATAAATATATACATTTATTATTATTGATAAATTTATTATTTATCAATATATTACATATATACACTATATATTCATTTATATATTATATATTATATATTTATATTTATAATATTGCTAGACCTGTCTTCTTTTAAGAATCTTCAATCTTGGAGCCTCTGCGTGGCTCAGATGGTTAGGCATCTGCCTTCAGTTCAGGTCATGATTCCAGGGTCCTGGGATCGAGTCCCACATTGGGCTTCCTGCTCAGTGGGGAGTCTGTTCTCCCTCTTCCTCTGCTCCCCCCCCGCTTGTATGTGCTCTTCCTCTCTCTCAAATGACTAAATAAGATCTAAAAAAAAAAAAAAAAAGAAAAAAGAGTCTTCAATCTTCATAGTTCCTAGTTTCTAGTTATTAGTTGAGCATCTTCTGTTGGAAATTTATTTCTTCCACTTCTTGTTGAGTTTCTCCTTTCTTCCCTCACCTCTTGACCCACATCACACTCTGAAGTCCATATCCAAAGAAAATACAATGTGAACTGTAGTGTCCTTGGATAGGGTCTGGTCTCTCTGGTTTTAGGGGTATAATGGCTTGTACCTTTCTACAGAGCCGGGGGTCCCATGGGGACTTGTGCTTAGTGGGTCCTTCTTACATGCTTGTAGATTGATTGATTGGCCTGTGATTCTAAATATTTTTGATAGCTGAGAAGAAATGAAAAAATTGACAAAAATTGGCTAACCTTTATCAGCTTCTCCCTGCTCAGCAGAAGTAGAGGCTAAGGCACATCACAGTGGTTCAGGAATTACTGTGAAGAGGAGGGCCCTAATCTGCATGAGGCTGAGGGGTGAGGATGGTGCATTTGATCAGGTTTTCAGGAAGCTTCTATAATGCCAGTACGCTTCACATTAGGCCACAGAGACCAAAGGTATTCACAATCCAGTGGCTAGAAAACACGACAAGGTGTGCCCTGGGGGTTGTGCGTGTGAGCCGTTGACTGCCTCTCTGCCATGTGCTCTCTGACCCCAGTAGTTTCCAGTCTCGAATCCCCATCACTCTCCTTTTCGCCCCAGTCAGAGAGGTGAATCAGGGCTGCAAAGTGACATGTTGGGACTTAAGTATCTGCAGAAATGGACCTCTCTCTGCTGAGTTCTTCACCTTGGAGTAAGGTGATAGTTGCCCCAGTAAAGGAAGGGTTCCGTTTCTGCTACAAAACATCAGTGGTGAGGTGTGTCAAAACAAGTGGGTTGGGATGCCTGGGTGGCTCAGTTGGTTAAGCGGCTGCCTTCGGCTCAGGTCATGATCCCAGTGTCCTGGAATCGAGTCCCATATCGGGCTCCTTGCTCAGCAGGGAGCCTGCTTCTCCCTCTGCCTCTGCCTGTGTCTGCCTGTGCTCGCTCCCACTCTCTCTCCGACAAATAAATAAATAAAATCTTTAAAAAAACAAAACAAAACAAACAAACAAACAAACAAACAAAAAAAAACAAGTGGGTTATCGGTCATGTTTAAACCACCCAAGTTTGCTCATAAAATATACAAAAAAATAAAGTATATTCAGGAGTTACTGTTTAATACCTTCATTCTCACTGACTTGCATTTGATATGAGTTCATGAGTGAGGGGAGAGGAAGGTTTGGCTACAATTAGTTGGCAGTAAATTGCAGATGCATCCAACGTTGAACTGCACCTTCTTCTGCTGTCTTGAAAAATTTAGCTAAAGCCCCAAAGCCAATAATTGGATATTAAGTTCCTAGGGAGTTGCTGCTAGAGAGGTCCCTATGGCACTGTTAATGATGTGCCCAAACCAGCCCAGGGATCTTCAGCCCAACAACGACCTCTGGGTTATGTGAGGAGGACTCGGAATTCAAGGGGGATCATCAAGGAAATGAATCACTTCCAAGCCTGGGTGGGGGTTCCTCCAGGAAACCAACACTGTATCACAAAAGCACCAACAAGGCAGAATGTAAGTCCACTTTGCTCCATGCCTCTTTCCCCTGCTCTTACACAGGAAGAGAGATGGGTGGAGATGGAGAAGGTGTGGAAGGACAGGGGAAGTACAGATCCCTGTCCACCCCCCATGCAGGTCAGGGCTAAGGTGGAAGAGAGGGTGATCAGGTTGTTTAGGGAGAGGTGGCTGAGCACTGAAATGCATGATATTGATTTAAAAAATATTTTATTTATTTGAGAGCAAGAGAGAGAGAGAGAGAGAGAGTGAGCACGAGCACAAACATGAGTGGGGGGAGTGGAGGGGAGAGGAAGAGAATCCTCAAGCAGGCTCCGAGCTGAGCACAGGGCCAGATGCAGGGCTTGATCCCAGGACCCTGAGACCATGACCTGAGTTAAAGACAGATGCTTAATGACTGAGTTCCCCAGGTGCCCCATGGGGTTGGTACTTTGACTGAGACTGAACCAGGCCAGAGAGGGCCTTGATTATCAAAATGAGGCTTGCTCTTAGAACTGGTAGTGACTGGAAAGTTATGAGATCTGTTAAGTGTGGGTCAAGGGCTAGACAAGGCAGATCTGATGGGACAGGGTGAAAGCAGTGGCTGAGGAAAACAGAACTGTTTCCCATTTGAATCCCACTTGATTCAGGCTATTTGGAGCTGGTTTCCCACGTCAGCCTGGGTACACCCATGGGAGTATATCCTGTCAGTGATCATCGTCTGTCCTGAGTGTTTCAGGGAAGAGAGGGTAAGGAACTTTTGGGCTAGATCTTTTTTATATCTCGCCTCAAGAAATGCATAATGGTGCTCAAGGAGTGGTCTGGGCAGTAGAACAGGGTCCCTGCCCCAAGCTATCTCCCCTGTAGCACTATCTCATTTGGCTTCTGTTTCTTTGGATTAGCAGACACTTTTTTTTTTTGCCTTTAAAATAGTTTTAATGGAGATAGAAATATTTGTACGAAGTCAGCCCTGAATTAGTATCAGTCAGTGACTTCGGTAGACTGTCTGGTGGGATCAAGTCCCCATGCCTGCTCAGAAAGCTTCCATGGCTCCCCAGGGTCTTTGTAATTAAGCATGAACAATGTAGCTTGGCACACAGGCTCTCCAGGAACCTGCCTCAGGCTTCACTTCTGGATGGGACTCCTGATTCCTCCCATCTTATCCCATAGGTCAAAACCTCTCCTGGTGTCCATGCCTCTTCTTGGACATGTTGCTCACTTTCCTCCCTTTTCCCCATCACACTCTTCTTTCCGTTGCTGTCTTTAAAAAGTCTACCCACTAGTCTGGGTTAAGATGCCACTTTCTACCTAAAGGCCTTCTCTTATCTCTCAATTGATTTCTCTCTCCTTTAGTGATCCTTAATGCAGAAACCACCCTTGCTTTGATAAGAGGACATTACATGTCAGGAGTTAGAGAAAGAGAGGTACAGTTTCATCAAAATGACAATGCGTGGTAGTTTTATTGGACAAACACTGGGACTTCCTTTAAGCATATGTTATCAGTACCCCTCCTCCCTTTTAGATTTATTTTTAATTTTTTACAGCTCTAAGGTTTACCCTTCCCTCTCATATTGAATCTCAGGCATGCAGGTTTCCTTCCTTCGCTGACCCAAGGTAATTCTCGGAGGGGTTCTCTTGTAAATTTTATATGTTAAGAAAATGGCTGATGAATGCTCCCCTCTACCTACCTTGCAGCTCTTAGTGGAGGACAAGTCTCTTAAAAAATTTCTGTGTCTGTAGATTTAATGTTTACATCATCTTATGGTGTTGTCTGTACACAACTCTAGCACACTGTACTGCCCACCAGACTTAGAATTTTCTGTCTGCTCCCCTGACCAACTGTAGACTTCTAGACAGTCCCTTCATTGGGTGGACACATTCTACCTACTCTATGTGTGTACTTTGTACTTTGTAGGTGCTTAATAAAGGTTTGGTGAGTGAAAACCTATGAGATCTAAATCTACAGGGAAAAAACTCCAGAGAGAAGCTAAATGAAAGCGAAGGAGAGCTGTTGGAAAGGGTGAGGAACTCGGGGCTCTTGGGACCCACCTCCATCATGCTGCCATTTGGTCTGAGATTGGCATGTAATCAGGCTGCAATCTCACTGTTCATATCAGGCTGTACAAGTGCAACCTCAGGGGAACTTCACCCCCATCTCCTTGCTTTACTTCTGCACGCATGCTCCGGCATGTGTGAGACCGGGGCAGGCAGCTGAAATGTGGGCTCAAGAGTGAGGGAAGTTGTGGCTTTGACCACTTACTCCAGGAGGGGTAGAAGAGTGTTTGAATTTTCAACAGATCCAGCAATGTCTGAATACCAGGTCCATGGCAATACAACCTTCCTTGGCTGCTTGGCAAATTAAAAACAGACTGGTGGTGTCTGGGTGGCTCAGTTGGTCAAGCATCTAACTCTTGATTTTAGCTCAGGTTATGATCTCAGGGTCGTGAGATGGAGCCCTGCGTTGGGCTCTGGGCTGAGTGCAGAATCAGCTGGTTCCCCTCCCTTCTCCTGCTTACTCTCTCTCTCTCTTTCAAATAAACAAATAAAATCTTAAAAAGAAATAAACACAGATGGTACACCCAGACCAAAGAGAGTGCAAGAGACATACTAGTGTTTCCAGTGTTAATCTCCTTCCTCCATGGGATCTTCCAGATGGTATAGTCCACACACGTGACTCCTTTACAAAATATCCTACGGCATTTATTACTTGGTGCTGTTCAAGTCCTTGAGCGTTTTGCTATTTTTAGTCACTTTCTTTATTAACTTCTGTCTTTGTTTGCTTCAGAGCTCATCTCTACCATTTCTTCTTTGCTCCTTGTCACATGAAGCAGCCGACCATGTGGGAGGAAGTCAGTGATTATTCGTTGTTTTGCCTTCTAATTAGACCCACAATGGACTAGCTACTACAGGGCACTAGCTTTTTGGGGTGTAGGAAAGTAATTTGGGGCAGTCATCTCCAAAGACCAAATGTGTAAATTATTAACCGAGGTTGCCTCTCTCTAGTCCTCAGGGGATTTGAAGCAGATCAAGACTTTTCAAGAAATAAACCACAAGTAGCTGAAAAACACCAAAGTTCAAACTACATCCGGTGTCAGCCTGTGAGAGAATTTCTGAAGCAGAAGGAAGTTTGCTGTTCTTGATCTGAACTTTAGTATTCTGTGACAATATGGGGGCTGCCAAAATGCTTCTAACCTCACTGACAATGTTACATTCTTATCCATAAATTATATCTGGAATTAGAGAAACTGACTGATAGCAGAGAAAAATTTCCCCAGTGACAGTAGACTGTGTGTGTGTGTGTGTGTATGTGTGTGTATATGTAAATCCAAGTAATTGGTTAATATTATGGAAACGTTATTTCAGTTTTAAGTGGTGTTTTTCTCAACGTGATGTGTAGTATTTTAAAAATATGACACAGACATAGTCTTAGACTGCCCCCCTGCCCCATGCCTCTGACATTATTCATATTGAAGCTCTCAAACAGCCAACTTGGAAAGCACTCTTAACTACAGCTCACATCATTAGTGTTTCTGCTGTCTAAGCAGAAAAAATTGGGATGCAACTTAGCAAAGGCCGAGGAAAATATAAAATATGAAGGATAACAGATCTGTTTCTCAAATGGTTTCCCTGTGTAATGAGCATCCTAATGATTTTCTTCAATTAATATATTTTCATTTATCTCAGGATGAGAAACCCAAGAATATTCTGTTAGAGTCATCTGTATTTACCAAGCTGTGTACACTTTGGAGTCACTGGCCTCTTCTCAGCTCTTGCTTGCCCAGGCTTTCCCTTCTGGGTCCACACAGCTTGGTGTCAGCTCCCGATCTTGCTTCTGGCCTCCAGACTGGACTTTCTAGCTCCCTGATAAACATTTCAGAAAAGTCTGATTGATATTTCTAACTCAACAAGCTCAAGTGACCTTAGGATAGACCCCCTAGCAATATTTGTGTCACAATATTTGCATATCATTGACTTCTCTCTGCACACCTGAATCAACTTTGACTTATTTATTTTTTTGTTTCCTACAGTCAATGGTGGCCAAGTCCCTTTGATTCAGACTTTGAAATGTTTAGAGAATACTCTCTCAGGTTCTCATTTCTATTTCTGATATCCTAGTTCAGGTCTTGTGCTCTTATGCCTGTCTGGGTCATGGCAACTAATGACTTGCCTAATTGGTCTCATGAGTTACCATGATTCTTTCTCAAAAACACCCTTCATGTTACCCACCAGGTGCTCTTCCTAAAGAATGACTTAGATGATGCCTTTCTCCTGCTGAAAGACTCCTGGTAGTCTTTCACACTGAACCCCAAGAGAATAGCTCACTACTGTTCAATGAGATATTCACATTGACTCCCTGTCCTTTGCTTGGAATATTTTCACCCGTAGAGCCTCTACCAAGACAACATACATTGTCCTGCAACTTCCCCTAATTCCTCACCACCCCTCAACCAGAACCATTTTTAATTTCAGGTTTAAAAAATCCCTCCTGACAGGTTTTATGGAGAACTTGTTTACATTTCTGTCTCTCTTGCACAACAACCTGAGCTCTGAGAAAGCACGGAGTATGTCATTTTTATTTTTATTTTTTAAGATTCAACTTAGTGATATTTATTAATTCTTCTAGTTGAGTGACTGAATAAAGGAATGGTTTTTCTTTTTTTTTTTTTTTTAAAGATTTTATTTACTTATTTATTTGTCAGAGAGAGAGAGAGAGAGCAAATGCATGCAGAGGGAGAGGGAGAATCAGACTTCCCGATGAGCAAGGAGCTGGATGTGGGACTCAATCCTACGACCCTGGATCATGACTTGAGCTGAAGGCAGTGGCTTACCCCTCTGAGCAACCCAGGTGCCCCATTTCTTTTTCCTTTCTTCCTTCCTACCTTCCTTCCTTCCTTTTTTTTTTTTTTTAAGATTTTATTTATTTATTTGACAGAGAGAGAGAGATCACAAGTAGGCAGAAGGGCAGGCAGAGAGAGAGAAGTGGAAGCTGGCTCCCTGCTGAGCAGAGAGCCAGTTGCTTATTTTTTCTTAAAGATTTTATTTTTAAGTAAACTCTACACCCAATGTGTGGTATAGATTCACAACCCTGATATCAAGAGTCACACACTCCACCAACTGAGCCAGCCAGGTGCCCCTTGAATTGTTACCTTCCTTGTGAATCTTTATCTGATCCCTGGAGGCAAAATTATTCTTTCCTTTATGTAACCATACCAATTTGTATTTATCACCAAGGTTTTTCTCTTTGCATTTGGTTTCCAATGATGTGGGTTGGTATGTTTTTCTTTGTATTTATCCTGCTTGGGGCTTGAGGGACTTCTTGAGTCTGTGGCTTGCTGTATTCTGCTTTGGAAAATTCTTGGTTGTTATTTCTTCAAATATTATTCTGTCTTCCTTTTCTCTCCTGCTCTTCCTTGGGATTCTAATTCCATATAATTCTACTGGGACCCTATGTCTCTCTCTATATTTTATATCTTCCTTCTCTGTGCTTCATCTGGACATCTGGATAATTCCCACTAGTCTATCTTCCAGATTACTAGTCCCTTTTCCAGCTGTATCTAATCTTCTATCGTATCTATTTATTGAGTTCTCAATTTTGGGTATGAGTTTTAGAACTTAGATTTGATTCTTTTTTAATAGATTACCATTATCTTACCATTTATTTTCATTAATCTATAAATCACTGACATTTTAAATTATTCAAATAACTCCTTGACTCTCTTGAAAGTCTGTTTCTATTGTCGTTTCCCCCCCTTCTTGGTCATCTCTTTTGGATATCTGGTAACATTTTATTAAATCCCAGCCATGTATATAAAAATCTGCAGAGGTTATGTATGGAACTTTCTTCCTCCAGAGAGAATATAAAACATCTTCCAGCACTGGGACACTGCTGGTAGTTCTGCTCAGTTCCTTATAGACTTAGAGGGCACTGGCTGCCTCTTCATGGCTTCTCCTTCTGAAGCTGCAAATGCCACAGGGGAGAAATGCTGCTCTGATTGTTGGGCTCCCCTTCACAGCTCTCCTTTTCTGGATCTTGGTCCTTTATGTCCTGGCTGTCTTGCTGGCCTTGAACTCCAAGTTTTGTTTCCATATATCTGTGAGATGATGAAAGCTCTGCTTAGCTTTTTTGCCTCTTAGTAGTTGCTTTCTGCTTGGCTTCTCAGCCTTTCCACTCATGCCATGTATGGGTCAGGAAATGCCCTGAGGAGATATGAAGTATGGAATGCTAGTCTCACCTCTGTGACTTTCTCCTTCCTCTGGGCTCCTGGTCATGTAAATCCCGAGTTCCCAATATCTTTAAATGGAGACATTTTCATTTTATCACACTTTTGTAATTTGTTCCGTGGGATGATTGCTCTATTATGGGATAGTCTGCTGTAGCTGTAAGCAGGGCTCTGTTCTATACAGCACTTTCTTCCACTATAAATTTCCAAGTGTGTTTCTTTCTCTCATTTATAAGTTACTTGAGAGCAGGAACAGCATTTTATCTCATTTATCTCTTGTAAAATGCCAATTCATTCATTAATTCGTAGTATTTTTTGAGCACCCACTATGGGCTAAGTGCTGTAAGGTACATCCGTGTATAAGATAGACGAGGTCTTAGCCCTCATGGAGCTTATGTTCTAACAGGGGAGAAGGCGCACAAGGAAATAGCAAAAACACCAAATAGTACAAGTTGTTATGAATAGTATTTAAATTAGGAGACTGGGATGGAAGGCAGGTGGCTACTTAAGCCCTCTCTAAGTGGGTCTTTGTTAAGCTGAGGTCTAAATGCAGGCAGACATGAAAAGATCTGGAGTAGATCTAGGGAGAGAGAGGACCCAGGCAAGGGAACCAAGGTGTTTCTGAAGAGATTAACTTTGTGAGATTCTAAATTTAAAATGTCAACATAAACTTTTTTTTTTTAAAGAGAACATTATATGTTTTGAAATAGCTTCTAATTGTAAGTGGTAAGTGCGTGCCATGTTTGAAGTACTTAAGTCATTTAGAAATCATGAGTACTATGTAGGGCTCTCAGAAGAACTAAGACATCTGCATGCCATAGGCCTAACTTGCTGCTGGAGCGTCCCTCACCCAGCAGGATGGCAGAAGTGAGTAGAAGCAATAGCGGATTTTTCCTTACCTCTGAGGTTATCTGAATTTGCAATTATGCTACTTTTTTGCTTACCAATCACATTCATCATTATTTGTGTAAAATTATCATATTTTTACTAGGGCTCTGTGTAGTCAGGAGCTTAGCAAAAAACAAATTCCAATTCACAGGGTTCAAGAGATGGCAAATAAGAGGCTGCTTACAGGGGTATGTATGGGGCTATGGGAACAATGAGGGGTGGTGAGGTACCCAGGGATTTATAGTGGAGCCATTCCTGTCCCGGCCTAAATGGACAGGGGGTGTTACAAAGTCCATTCTCTTAGTCCATTGCAAGCTGAAGTCAGGGAGGGCTGCAGCTGTCACCAGATAGTATAGCCTGGAGTAGGTAGGTAGCAGGAAAGAAATGCTCCATCTTCTCTTTCCTCTTGCCTCATCTTCAGGTGCCTCCCTTGGCCAAACCCAGCCAAGAGCCAGCTGGCGGGTGCACAGAGTTGGTCTGCAGGGCTCAGAGCCACATGGACAAAGGCCAAGGATAGACGCAGGGGGAGAAAACCAAGGAGCCACAAGGCACATATGCTGCCTTCTGAAATAACAAGGATCATAGGTCTCAAGTGAATGTGTAAGCTTCTTTTCGGAGAGCTCCAGCCTTGGCCTTCCCCCAACCAGAATAGAGAACCTGAAGGATTTTCAGTCATGTCTCTTTTTTAAAAATTTTTATTTTTTTTAAAGATTTTATTTATTTATTTGATAGACAGAGATCACAAGTAGGCAGAGAGGCAGAGAGAGAGAGGAGGAAGCAGGCTGTCCGCAGAGCAGAGAGCCCGATGCGGGGCTCGATCCCACGACCCTGGGATCATGACCTGAGCCGAAGGCAGAGACTTTAACCCACTGAGCCACCCAGGTGCCCCTTCAGTCATGTCTTTAAGAGCAGAAAATTATTTTAAGGAAAATTGAAATTAGCTTGGGAGTTTCTGAGAGGGGAGCTCTCAGTAGAGTTTTGAAGACTTGTTTTCAGGTAGAGTCTTGTGTTTGTGCTGGTGGAAGGATGGGAGAGACCAGGAGACAGTGGGGACGAAGGTGCAGGTCAGGGTGAAGGGTTGGGAAGAAGGGCCCTGAGGTGGGACAAAGATGGCTCAGTGTATGACCACTGACACCCACAAAGCTTCTTTAAATCTAGTCATATGCTGAAAATGTGTTTCTAGTGAAAGGTTCATGGCAGTGACATGAGTGTGGTTTTATGACACTCAAAGAGTTATATTTTCAATTCTGCAATTAAAAATAGCAAAATCTTCAAATGTTCTTGCTCAGCATATACCAAGACATCCAGACATATGTGTCTGCATACACTCTTACGTAGAAGGTCGATGTTTCCAGGCCTGGAGGGTTAGCTGGTGGATTTGGACTGTGTTGTATTTAGTCCATGTCTGATAATTTTGTCTAAAATTTCCCAAACTGAATAACCTCTCATTCTGCACCTGAATATTATATAATTTTTCAGTCAATACATTTTTGTTAAGGTTGAACTTACGTTTCCATTATTTCTCTCTCACACTGAAAACAGGGAAGTTCTCAGATGGGGAAGGGCACAGGCTGCATCTTATTGGCTCAAAGTGTGTGGGTGCCATTTTGTTCTGGAGAGTTTGAACTGATTTATATCACACATTCCTTTTCAAAAGCTCAGCATTCTATTCTATTCTATTCTGTTCTATTCTATTCTGTCAATTGTTAACTCAATATATTTCAAGGAACTCTGTGAAGCAGGTACGATTATCATTATTATCCTTATTATACATGTGGGGAAGCATAACTCTGACACAGACGGGTTGAGTATTTACCACAAGGCGGCACAGTTAACAAATGGGATTAAAACTAAGATTCAAACTCAGGAAATCTGGCTCCAGAGTCCGCAGGCGGTCTGCATTCTATGTTCAACGAAGGCTTGAGTTCACGATAATTCCACTAGTGTGGGGTTGAGATTTCCATATTATGAATCAAAGTGTGTACCAAACATGTAAACCAACATTTTCTTTCCTTTTTTTTTTTTTAAACCAACACTTTCAAAAGTGCCCAGTACATAAGTCCTGACCTTAAAAATGCTGCTGTTTAGAATATTACCTTTGCAGAATCCATTACTGTTTCTTTGGGTCAATAAAAAAAACCAAGATTTAATTAGTCATCATTTCTTAAAACATGCTCTCTGCAGGTAATGCCCCTCCAGAACACTCCCTGCAAAAAGTTTCTATTAACAAATAAGTCTGGAGAATCTCCCATGCTATATCCATCCATATATTTGAGATCCACAGCTCACATAGTAAAGGTACCAAAAAGTCTTTAGAAATGACATCTGGGGGGCGTCTGGGTGGCTCAGTGGGTTAAAGCCTCTGCCTTCAGCTCAGGTCGTGATCCCAGGGTCCTGGGATAGAGCCCCCGCATCAGGCTCTCTGCTCAGCAGGGAGCCTGCGTCCCCCTCTCTCTCTGCCTGCCTCTCTGCCTACTTGTGATCTCTCTCTGTGTGTCAAATAAATAAATAAAATCTTAAAAAAAAAAAAAAGAAAAGACATCTGGTTAACTTTTTTTCAACCTAGAATTTACCATGTTAAATTGACCAAAAAATTATTTTTTCACAAAACACTTATTAACAGCCCAGAGAGTCAGTGTTGTACAATTTTGAGCTGGTTCCTTAAAATGAAAGCATTGGCTCTGAGATTTCTAGGAGGCAATTGAAAAGTGGAGAGGGGCTGAAAAACATGACCACCAAGTAAAACAAGGATACAGGCTGTCATCTTTTTGCTTACACCATCCAAATTCACTTTTAAGCTCTACAATAATCTGCTAAACGGGCATTTCCCGTCACTGAGCACCGTCATCTGCCTGATTTCTTTCTGATCTGAGGCAGCTCTTGATGCGAATCTGGGAAGAGGAGGGATGAGTCTCACTTGCCTTCCCTGTGTGTGCTGTAGAGCTCTCCTCAAATAGCCTTGCTTTGTTTGACATTATAGAATGATTTCTGAATGTTCAAAAAGGGCAGATTCTAAATCCAGATCTGGTGAGAAACGCTGTTACTTATCTGAGAAGAACAGCCATGGAGTGTGCACACAGATGTGAAAAGGAGATCTTTTTAAAACAGAAATGAGAGGAGAGAGAGAGAGGGTGGGGCGGGGGGACTTGTGAGAATTTGTTATTGTTGATGGCTCTGCAGTCCTGGTAATCACTCCAGGCTATAATTTTCTATATCTGGGCTGGGATTCCCCACCGCATTCTAGGAATGTGGTGAAGAATGTTGTATTCTCTCTACCATAACTCTTTCTCTCTCAACACCCATCAGGTTGGGGTGTATTGTGTGTTTGGACAGCTGGTTCTGAATGTGCTGTCTGACTCTGACTCTGTCCTCTCCTCCCACGCGTTCCCCATGGTGGCAACCCCCGCCCCCTCCGCCCCCCTGCTTTGGGTCCCTCCGGACCACAAGTTACCAGTCCCAAGAACAAGACGGAGAACAAGTTGGCTTTCTCACAGACATCACTGCCTCCCCTGTTTCTCTTCCTCGACCAGCTCCCGAGCCACTGTTGCGTGGACCCTCCATGCTGTGTTTCAATTTTCCATTAGACTTGGGCCTCTCGGGCGGAGAGGAAACTGCTCTCTGGAAGTAGACTTGTGACCTGTGCAAAATGAATTCACTTTTCGATGGCACCAGAGGACCATTTAGTAAATTACTTTCATTGCGCAGAATACCACCCTGGTGTCCTGGAAGATGGAATTGGTGTCACATGGGTGAGCTATTTTCTCCCTGAGAAAGAGTGGTGCTTCCGCAAGGGGCTTTGGCAGGTGCGTGAGGCTGAGTCTGGTGGGGGTGTGTGTGTGTGTGGGGGGGGGAGGTGGCCTGTCAGGACAGGGCAAGCATGGGGATCGTGTTTCGTCCCTAAAACTTCTAGAAGTGGGTCAGGAGGGTGTTCTGGGGACACAGAACTAAATTATTAGCCACAGTTTGTTACAGTAACATTAACTAATGATATAACCACACAATGACAACAAGTGTTTATTTAGCCCCTATAGAATTCTGGCATAGTGGTAGAGACATCACACGTATGACGTCACTTAATTTAGCAAAAACAGTATGAGATAGATGTTTTGATATCAGCATTTTATGGAAATGAGACTTTGGAGAATTTAAGCCTCATACTTCAGGTCAGGTGCAGAGAATGTGTTGTAATGAGAATACAAATTCGTTCAGTTATTCAACAGATATTTTTGTTATAGAAACAGTTATAGGTGCTGGTGATATAGCAGGGAACAAAGCCCTAAAAAATGAATATAGTATATTAGATGATGAAGATTGTAATGGAGAAAAATAAAGCAGGATAAGGAGATGGAAGGCCTTTGTGTGGATAGCAGTTCTATTTTATGTGGGAAGGGGTCAGGGAAGTCTCTAACAAGGGAGTATTTTAAGTAGAGTTGAAGGGAATGCATAAATGAACCATGTACATACTTCAGAGGCAAAGAAACAGTAAGAGCAAGGGCCCTGTGGTGGGAGTGTCCTTCGAGCAGGCAAGGACAGAAGGAGACCAGTGTGATTGGAGCAGGAAGAGTAAGGGTAAGAAATGAGGATGAATGTCCTTATCAATGAGACCTCCAAGAGCTTCCTTGCATCTTTTGCCACATGAGGATGGAGTGAGAATGGCGGCTATCTGCAAACCAGGAATGGTCCTTCAGTAGACATTGAATCTGTTGGTGCTCACATCTGAGATTCCTGGAATCATGAGGGACAAATGTTTGTAAGCCCCCAGTCTATAGTATTTTTGTCAGAGAAGATCAAATGGACTAAGGCACACTATAAAGGCTACTAATGGTCTTTCCTTTTGCCATGTGTGATGTCAAGCCCCTGGTACCCTTCAATTGCCGAGTCAGGTGACCCAACGTCTGTGCCCTGGAAAGAGAATAATCACCCCTTAGGTTTCCATGAATGGACCACAGATGGAGGCTCTAATTCTTCACTCTTCCAGCTAGGGTAAGAGGGGAACAATACCTCTTTCATCTTCACCATCCCTTGTACTTTTTTAAAAACTTGCATAAGGAAGTGAGCTGTCCAGCAGAACAACCCTGAGGAGGCCCCTGCCAACCTCTAGACCCGTATACCACCTTGAGCCACAGAACAGTCAACTGGCTTTGGGTCTTCCCACATTCCTTCCTGAGAGACTTCCTGGACCAGCCTCATGTGGGTCATGAATATTTTTTGCCTTAATCTTTAATCCCCATCAGATAAGCCCTCAAGGCGTGTTCCCTTACCCCTGCACTACTCTGTACATCCTGAAACCGGACACTTCTTCCATTTCTCTTCATCTGTGCTAACCCTCCCCCCGGGTTGTCATTCTGTTATCAGCACACACACATTCTCATCCCCTGCCCTGGATGCTCCCTCTACCTTCTCACTGTGGCTGGAACCTGGATCTCCCTGAGGACACTGCTTCCTCTGCAGGGAGAGACTTTTGATTTCATCCCCCGTGGACCTTAAAGCCTGGAAAAATGGCCAATCTCTTCCTTCTTTGCCTTTGCTATTTCTAATTAATCATTGCTCTTGCTTCCAACTTCAAAGTCCTCAGCCCCTTTGAAGCATACCATCAGATGTTACCACCTGCTACCCCACCTTGTTGTCATTCACTGACCCCAGTCCTTGGTACCTCCAGCACCTGCTTTGCTGTCTTCATCTCTACTGCCAATCATAATGACAATGACAGCACTCTGAGTTTTCTCTCTTCTCCTGGAACTCTTCTACATCCTCCAAAAGCTTTATTTTATTTAATTTCTATAATGCTATGAGAAAGGTACAATTCCCACCCTCATTTTATAGATGAGCAAACGGAAGTGCACAGAGTAATATACTTTGCCTAGCATCATGTACAATTAGTGATGGGCTTGGGACTGGAAATGCATGTGCTTAAACACTACATAAAGCTCTTTCCTCATCTATGCAGATGGCCGTTTGACACCTTGACTGCTCTGTTCCTTGATCCCCCCCCCCCCCCCCCCAGCTTCTCTGCTCAACCACAACTACCTGCTCCTGTGGTCACACCCATGACATTGCCATCAGTTATAACAGCAGTACCTGATTGATTTTGAGTTTTCCACTTGTTGGCATCACCTCCTGTCTTTCTAACTAACTGTCCACAGTAGTACCTCTTCTGAAGTACCTCTTCAGAAATTCCTCCTCCTCAGAAAAGCCTCACCTCCAACAAATGTTGTTGTCCCTGTGTTCTTTCACTAGTATTAACACCTCCCCCACCCCCTGCAAATACATTTCCTTTCAATGGATGATGGCAACAATTTGAGGGAGCACTCCTGATTTATTCAGTGCTGTGTAACAAATCACCACAGAGCTCAGTGGTTCAAAACAGCCAACATTTTATTTGCTCACAATTCTGTGGGCCAGAAGTTTGAGCAAGGGTTGGCTGGATGGGTCTTCTGTCCCATGTGGCATCATCCGGCATCCCTCCTGAGGTTGTAGTCAGATGGTGGCTGGGATTGGAGTGTCCAAGACAGCATCATCACAGATCTGGAACCTTGGTGGTGATGACTGGGATTTCTCTCTTGCTCTCTCTCCCTTGCTCTCAGTTCATGCAGGGTTACCTCCAGGGTCTATCTTCAGCTTCTTTACATGGCAGCTGGATGTCAATAGTGAGTATTGTACTTGGCAAAGCTAGAAGCTGCAGGAAGTACACGGCACTGCTTCTGGGACATTCTATTAGTCCAAGCAAAATATATGGTGAGCCCAGATCCGCAGGGAGCTTAAATAGACTCCACACCCTGGTAGGGGAGTGGCAAGAGCACACCACAAAAAAGCATGGGCATGGGGGGTATAGTTGCCGCCATCTTTGGAAACACAATTTAATCATGACGTAGCACAACAATTTCTCTTTAACAGGTCCTTGTACCTCCTTATACGTCCCTTTCTTCCTTGCCTGACAGTATTCCTGACCTGGTCAAACCCAACTATCAATCCACTCAATGCTGGCATTTGAATAGCTGAATATTTCTGGAGAAAAATCATGCAACTTTCTAACAGAAACTTTCCAACTTTCCTTTCAACTAGCTGGCCTTCTTTCCAGTCTGCATGCCACACTCCTTCCAGTCTCAAGCCTTTGAATGTGACAGTCCCCCAAACATTCGCATGGCTGCTCTCATCATACACATCTCAGTTCAAATCATTCCTCCCAGAGGCCTTCTCAGAATACCCTAGTTAAGGAGATTTCACCTGCCTCCTTGTAGACACCCTAGATCACATTACTCCATTTTCTTCATAGCAATCATCCTCTAAAATTTGCTTATTCATCAAATTGCTTCTGTGTTTACTATTAACTTCCTTGCCAGAATGTTAGCTTGTTGAGGGCAAGACTTTTATCTTGTGATTCCCAGAGTCTAGACAAGGCCTCACACAGAGTATGTACTTGGTAGCTATTTACGGACTCGCTGAATCAGTGCCTTTTGATTTACTGAATAATGTAAGTAGTTCAAACACACAAGAAAATTTTCAAATAACATCAAGGCATAAAATAAACAGTAAAGTTATCTTCCTGCCTTCCCCAGGTCCGACTCCCAAGAAGTAAGTTGGTTTGGGAAGCTGTAGAATTTAGCACATGAACATCATTTCTCTCCTCTTCTATTATTAAAAATTATATTTTTGTCGAGAATGTCTTCTTTTGGTTACCTTAATAACTATTTCTTGAGTCCCCTTTACCTAGGAAGAGAAAAGGCACCACAAACACTTCCCCTATTCTCTGGCCCCTCCCCCCTCAGTTTGGGTCATTACTTTTCCATGATCAAGGTTTATTACATTTATATTCTGATCTGTAACTATAATTAAGTTTTCTGTGCTTTGACGATAGGTTAGTTTCTTAAAATCGAGAACCATTAAATGGCAATTGGAAATTATAATTATGTAAATATTATTCAGTGGAGAACCAAGTAGTTTGATTAGACTTGTAGAGAATGAAAAATAATCCTAAATTACCAAACTCATGGCACTCACAGGAGAAAAGATCCAATCTTCAAGGTCAAATGAGTTCTCTGTTTGCCACTTCATAGTACTTCACTTGCTAAAATCATGCTGCAGTTTAATTTGCTTTGATTTGACATTTGACATTTCTTGACAGCTTTCTTTATCTTTTCCAAAGTCTCTAATGGCCCCTCCTTTTTCTTGTTGATATGAATATTATAATACTAAAATACATCTTTCCGTAGAAGTTATTGAAGGCCAGGCACTAAATATTTTGTATGCATTGTTTCATTCAACACCCATAATGACCCTATGAGGTAGAAATTATGTTTATACCCATTTTTAAGCAAGAAGATTGAGCCTAAAAGCAGATAAGTAACTGCTCAAGGTCATGCACTTAGTCTGTAATTTTTGTAATTTGAACCAAACAGTCTGATTTGGGAGATGGAGATTTTAATCATGTGATGTATTTATCCAATTAATAAGTATAGCAAGCTTCTTAATTATACTGCTGTTGAAATAAATCTATTTTTTAAATTGATGGTCTTAAAGGAGGGGGGAGGCTGGGTGGAGGGGGATTCCTGACTTCCTGTTTCAATTCGAATTTCAGATTTAGTGCTGCTAGTTAGCTGTCATCTTGACATTTTATTTTATTGGAATTTTGGTTCAGTCCACATGTCTTCTGTTTCCTTTGTTTCATTTAGGTTTTCTCTGGGTTACAATGACAAGGAAGTTTTTCAGGAAGGGTACCCGAGAAAGTAAAATTTCTGAGTCCTGGCATGCTTAAAAAGTTCTTGCATTATATTGCCCACACCCTTGGTTAATGGTTTGCTTAGCTATAGAATTTAGGTTGCAAATAATCTATCAGAACTTGGCTGGGATTACTCCACTGTCTTCCAGTATCCAGGAGAGTTGATGAGAGGTCTCATGTCAGTTCCTCTGCAGGTATTTTGAACCACCCCCCACCCCCAGAAGGTTTATGTTCTTCTCCTTATCTTTGATGTTTCAAAATTTCATAAGATTATGTTTAGGTGTGGGCCTTTTTGTTCAGTAGTGGGTGAATCCAAGACTTGTGTTTGCTGCTGCTCTAGGAAATTTTCTACGATTTATTTGTCTTCCTTCCAGTTCTTATTTTTTACTCTCCTTCTGGAACTCCTGTGGGGTTGGTGTTAGAATTCCTAGATGGAAGTTAGACCTACCATTCTGCTTAAGTTTTCTCCTTTCCTTTAAAAAAACATTCTCTTTTCCTTTCCTTTTTAGTCCTTCTTCTAAATCGCAGCCTTTCTGTGACGTTGTCTTCTGGCCCTCCTACTGATATTTCTTTTGACAATTATGTATTTAATTCCGAAAGTACTGCAGGTGCTCTCTGCCCCATGTTCAAGGGCCCTGTTCAGTTTTGATGGACATCGTCTCTTTTCAAACGTGTACGTGTACTTTAGTTATCAGTTGCTCTCTTTACCTTGGAGAGTCTCTCATGCCGTTGGTTTCCTTAAATGTTTGCTGAGACTTAGTGGTTTCTTTTATTTGTAATAAAAATATTAGACTTTTTTTCATATGGGCCCCTAAGGTAAATTTCTTTTGCGGCTGAGTAGATCCGTTTCCACAGCAGATCTCACCATCTTTCTCTTCCAAAAAGATGTCTCCGAGTTATTCCTACTCTGGGGGCAGTTCACACTGCTTGTTCCCCATATGTAACCTCGTGCATTTTCATCCAGCTGAAACCAGAATAAAGTGAGTGTCATGGGAAGGCTTCAGGGACAAAAGCATTATAAAAAGTCCAAGTGTGGCTTGAGGGATAGTTGTGAAGAAGGAGAGTCTGTCTTACACATGGTGGTTCTGCCATGGGTTCATATTTAGAGTGGCTGATTGTGTACACTGGAACCCTAGAGGATTTTTATTTTTGTTTTTATCAAAGACTATTATTTTCTTTAGAGCAGTTTAGGGTTCATACTGAAATTGAGGGGAAGGTACAGAGATTCCCCATATAACCCCTTCTTCCATACATGCATAGCCTCCCCCACTATTAACATTCCCCACCAGCTGGTACAAATTGTTGCATTTCCAAAGCAGGGGTGAGATGTGAGCCCCCAATGGGAAGAGATGGGCCACCTGTTGGAGGCATGGAGCCTTGAACACTGTTCCCATTTTGCAAACTCAAGGGAAGGGAAACAAAGGAAATGGGGCAGCCTTGAAGGTCCCTGCCAAACTCTGAAGGGCAATAGGGTTAGGAAGAAAATGAGGCTTCTAAGAGCATGACCAAACATTCAATACCCCATTGGAACCCACAAAACAAAACACAATCATCTTCATCTCACGATTAAAAAGAAAACAGGACAGTGGCATTGCTGGTCTCCTTAATTAGATGATAAACCTCAGATGGAAATATTTTTTTTTTTAAGATTTTATTTATTTATTAGTTAGAGAGAGAGAGAGAGCAAGCACAGGCAGACAGAGTGGCAGGCAGAGGCAGAGGGAGAAGCAGGCTCCCTGCTGAGCAAGGAGCCTGATGTGGGACTCAACCCCAGGATGCTGGGATCATGACCTGAGCCGAAGGCAGCCGCTCAACCAACCGAGCCACCCAGGCGTCCCTGGAAATATTTTTGAGACCAAGTGGCCAAAGCTTTATGGTCAGGACAGAATAACTCAGAGCAGAGCTTCAGGTACTTAAGACCTTTCCTCCCTAGACAAATGGGGCTTAATTTCTACACCATGAGTGGCTTTAGCTGGCACAACTTTCCTACTGCTTTTGAAACAATTCAATTTCAAGAACAATGGAAGCTAGAACCCACTTTGGGAGGGTGGCCATTAATAGCTCTCATTTGCACAGATAGTTTTGAAAGTTCTTTTCTTTTTTCATTGTCACAAAAAATGAACTGGTGATGCATAAACAAGCACTAAAAAATGTATATTGGCAGATAAAAACACAGCACACAGAAGGAATGTATTATGGACATAAGCCATAAAAATGTTTTCAATTTCTTTTGGTGTTAAGATACAGCATAAGAAACTAGTCAATTTCTGAAGAGTCACTTGAGGCAATTTGCATATAGAATGTTTATTGCAGGATGGCAGATGTGACTCGGAACACACGGAGCCAGTTCCTGTGGACGCTGCTCCCATCTCTGTCCGGGCTACGGGCATCTGGAAACTGTGACCATGATGCACTGAGAAAAATCATTCCAGAGACTGAGAGACAACATTACATCTTCCTCACAAAGTTTCTATGATTTTAGCTTAATGTGCTAATTGATGGAGTACTAGTAGAGGTTTCTGTAAGGTGAACAACTTAAGTAACTCTTTCAACATCAAGAGAAATCAGTGGTTTCCCCCCAGTCTCTGAAATAGTTCTTTTCTTTTTTTTAAGGATGGCATGACATAAATTCACCCTGTTTGTGTGCACTGACACCCTTTTGCATTTCATTGTGGAAGAAAGCTAGTCTACTGCAGAGCCTCTTGTATAGCCAGATTCTGGGAAGCATTTAATTACACACGAAGGGAGGGGCACTTTGTGTGGATACAAAAATGGTGGAAATGCTATGAAAAGTGACACCATTGAAAGGGAGGATCATCCACCAAATTATAAAACCCAAAAGACAATTTTCTTTGACTTCATTCCAGATGTAAGAGGGAGGTCTTGTAAACCAATCATCCTGTCAAGAGAACCACTGTCCCCTTTGCCAGGGCCGACCAAGTGCCACAGGATACAGCTCCTCATGGATTTCCCAGTCCAGAGGCAGAGGTGAAAGTGGATAGGCCCCATTTTCTTTTCTGGTCACCATCAGGGGTCGCGCCCCAGTGCACGCCAAGTGAGCTCTGCTGGCCTGCCTTTCTCTCAGCCACCCAACCACTGTCTCTCACATTTCCTTAAGAGCAAATGTCATCAACTCAAGGTGGCCTTCCAAGACCTGCCCAGATAAGTTACATCTCATAATTCCATATGCTCATGGCATTCTGCGGGTTTCCTTCATAGCTCCCACCGCCGTCTCTAAATTTACATTTACTCGTGGGCTTCCTGGTTTCCCCCACCAGGCTGTGGTCAGGGCTCCCTGCATTTGTAACAAGGGGGACATAGAAGAGGAACCCAGTAAGCCTTGGTGACCATCGAGGGAACTTTGTGGTTTTCCCAGGGTGACTGGTGTCCTTTTTACTGCTTTGTCCAGGCAAAATTCTCCCACAGCTTGATTTCCATCTGTCTTCTTTTTACTTTCTCTTTCCTTTTCTCTGTCCTTCCTCCCTTCCCCCTGTTCATTTGTAACAACTTTATTGGTTTCCTTGTTTTTTTCGCCCATGTCTCTCTAGAAGGAAACAGATGGGTAGAGGACTTCACTTGAATACTGAATATCACATTCCCATTGATGAGATCATTTCAGAATTTTCTAAAATTATTCTTCACGGTTACATGGCCAGGGAGAAAATATCCCTGGGTTTTTGAGAGTTGGGACGCTGCTGCTGCTGCTGGGTTTAAATCATTATTAAAGAGACAAAGGCTTACCAGGATAAAGCTGCTGGGAAGTTTTCTTTAGCAGTAACATATATTCAATAAATAATACTTACCTGGAGGTACGTTGGGCAAGAGCTCCTCCTTTTGTGTGTGTGTGTGTGTGTGTGTGTGTGTGTGTGTGTGTAATTACTTGTCACTGTATCTAAATGTCATATCTGGAGAAGCTTATCTTCCTTTAGACATTTACAACAGCATCCACCTTGGGACTGCCAACAGGAGATTACTCAGCCTTGGAAAGAATATTTTTAATGGTACACTATTAATCATATGAAATTTCCCATCCCCCCCTTTAAAAAATTGTGGGCAAATGTGTCAGAAGGGCCATATCATGCCTTGAGAATATGACAGGTGTTCCAAATAGTATTGCCTCCTTGCCACATGTGATTATCTCACCCCTTACACTCTGGAAGATAAAGTAGGTCTGGACTTGGCTCCTTTAGAGACGCAATCTGAACTTGGTAAGGATTAAACCCATCAGTTGGCTGTTGAGCCATCTCTGGCTCTGATACTACACGCTGAGTTGCTGGATTCAAAGAGCAAGGAAATCCAGCCATGCTCCCTGAAAGCTAAGGCCCCCCGCCCTTTTCAGCGGCGTCCACAGCATTTTGATTCCAGGTCAACCACCTCTCTCTCCCACCTTCCTCACAGCCCTGGGAAAGGCTGCCCTCGTGCAAAGCTGCAGCAAGGCTCAACATCTCACACAGGCAGGGAGGTCTGTCTGTAACCTAGCAACGTGGCAACACAAGCATCCTTATGCTGCTTAGCTTTTCTGATAATGAAACGATAGTCACAACATTTTGCATTTAAACAGCACAGTCTCTGAGGCTCTTCAGGTCTGTTGTGATCAGAGAAAAAGAGTCACTAGAACTTGCTCCTCTCAGGATGGCTAGCTCCATTTTACAGATGACTAAGCCAGAGCGAACAGGGCACAGGGGTCCATTTCACACGAGTGGCTGAACTAGCTGGGCGACATACAGAAAGAAGGACCAAACGATAACAAAAACTAAATAAAAGGAGCCAAAAACCAGCCCATTTTTTCTCATTACACTTTATAACTCCTAGGGTGCAGAGAATGTGTTGGCCATGTACTTGGGAAAGCACCAGCCTTACTGATGGCTAAATTATAGATGGAATCAATGGGTCGGTGGTCTATCGCACAGACACGCTGCTGAGTAGAGAATCAGCTGTAGGAAAAGTTGGCAAGGCATGGATTGTTTTCTAAAAGTGTGATTCTCCTGTGATTGTTTTCTGAACATGTAGTTCACTTCTGATCTGAAGGCAGATCCTGTTGTTTGTGCCTGCCTTTCTTCGTGAACAAAAGTGGTTTGAAAAAATTGTTACAAATTTTTCAACGTTCTTTCCATTGAAAGATAGGGTCCTTGTAATCTCCCTTGAGCCTGGTTGGGTGTATGCCTGATTCAACCAACACAGTAGCATAGAAGTTATGTTATATGGCTTTCTAGGCTGAGTCATGTAAGGTAATGCAGTTTCTTCCTTGTTTGCTGACACTGGGAGCCCAGGGAGGCCGTGTATGGAGTCTGACTACCCTGAGGCTACCATGCTGTGTGGGAACCCAAGCCACGCTGTAAGGCTGTGTGGAGGAGCTCTGGTTAACCAACTCAGCTGAGCTCAGCCTTTGAGTCATTCCTCTCCAGGTACCAGACCTGTGAGTAAAGAAGACTCTGGACAATTATTCTGGCCCCTCAGCCATTCTAATTGTCCCATGTGAAACCTCTGGCATCCTGAAACAGATACAAACTCTCCGTACTGTGACCTTTCCCAATTATCTTTAAGAATAATTAAATCATTGTTGCTTTAGGCCCCTAAATTTTATAGCCAAACCCAAGTTTGTATACCCAACGTGCTGCAAAGCCAATCACCGAGACAGTGAGAATGTACTAAGGAAAGGGTTTATTCGAGACACAGCCAAACAAGGAGAGAGGGGAAGGCAGGCCTCAAATCCACCTCCACGAGTGTTGCACAAAGTGGGGGTTGTGTCTATTTAAGGGAAACGCGCCAGGATGTCATGGGGGGGGGGTGGAGGTGGAATGCAACATGCTGATTGGACATAGGGATAAGTGGTGTGTGGGGGGGCTGTCTTTCTGAGCATGCACAGTCCGGAATCTTATCTCCTCGTGGAACACCTGCTCACTAAATGGCCGCATAAGCATGATGGTGGCGGTGGGGGTTGGGGGGAATCCCAGGGTATGTGGTCACAGAAGTTGCTTTCATTCACTCTTTGTCCTTTCTGTGCAACGGCAAGAATTCTTCCCCGTTTGATCCAGTCTTAAGTAGTCCTATTGGTGGTCTGTCAACTTCTACAAAACAAGCTCATAAATCAGGTTAGGCAGGGTTTCCTCAGGGTGGAATGGTAAAGCGTTTGTTAACGTGTTGGTTCCAGTTTAAGGACATTTCTTAACTAGCAATAATAACTAGAATGCTAAGGAAACCCCAATTGTTCATCTTCCTCTGCATATTTATGTCCTGGAGGAGAGGCTGTGGCCCTTCCTTAACCCCTGAGGATGAATATTGACTTGCCTAAGATAGTTATGGTCATCTCATTTCTCGTCCTCCATGTTTAGATTAGGTATGGTCCAGAGATTCAATCCTGGCAATGAGAGGCGTGGAGAAGCTTGCTGGGGTTGCTTTTGGGACATTTCCTTTTATCCTCAGTAAGCTTCACAGCACGGGATGGTTCTCTGCTCTACGTTTGGAGGCTGTTGTCTACGTGGGATGCTAACACCAGTGGTAGCCATCCTAGCACTGTCGGGAGAGCCAACAGCCCAAGAGGAGAAGCCACACACTGAAGGTGCCAGGTCAGAGAGATGAGGCTGGAGAAGCTGTGTCCTCGGTGATGTACAATGTTGGTGATGCTCCATGTGGGAGCTCCCCCCACCTTTATGCTTCTGGTTATGTCATCAGATTTCCTCACGGTCTAAGCCTGTTTGTGCTGGGCCTTCCGAGATCTTCAGTCAAAGCTTCCTGACTGTTCTTTGATAGTTCAGAGCATGGGTTTTGGTCCTCAAGATCTTGGTTCTAGTCTTGGCTCTGTCACTAATGCACTGTGCAGCTTTCAGTTGTTCTGACTCTGTTTCTTCATCTGGAAAAGGAGGATAAAAAGGTTTTCATCACTGAATTTTTGTGAGGATATAGTGGTTCACTCAATAAGTACTTACTGAGTGCCTGACTCCCAGCTCAAAGTGGCGGAGAAATGCTTTCAGCAGATGGCCTGTGTCTCACCCCCGTCTTGGATAGAGCCCCGTCTACTTTTTTTTGCACTGTCTTATTTCTCCACGAACATGTCTGACTGCTCTTTTGTTTGCTTCCTCCCTAAGAATCACAGCTTGTCAGTGAGGCTAGTGCTCAAGAGCAGCCTTGATTCCCAGCCACATCTCTAGCCGAGAGACTCAGTTGAGGTCTTCGTTCCTGTGTGCTTGGAAGCGTCACTTCTGCCGTGCACTGCCTTGATGCTGATTATCCTGGAGAATCTCCCTTCCTACAGTTCAGCTCTCTCAGCCTGGTTGGGATTCTGTCTGTCTGGCTTGCTGGGCGGCTCTGTGACCTGAGCGAGGTCTTCTGGCTGCCTCTCTCAAGCCCATGGAGAAGAAAAACAAGTCGTGTCTGCCCAGCCTGGCTCTGGGCTGCCAGGCTCCTGGGAACAGCAGCTGTGTCGCCATCATGTCATGAGTGATGGGCCATGACCACTCAGCTGTGCAGAGCTTCACCTCCAAAAATGCACATGCGGCCCTTTCTTTTTTTGTGCACTTGTATCTGCTCACTGAGGCATTTCCCTGGAGCTCAGGTTGCTGCCTGTTTTCAGGGTTTTGTTGATTCCAGTGCTTCTTGTGGTCTTGCAAAGAAAACCCACTGAATCACCACGGGTGGCCAAATACAGCGGCCAGAGCTGGCATTAGGTAGTGTTTCTGAGGAGGCGGCCACTGGCAGTTCAGTCCTTAGGGATTTGTGAAGGGGGGAGGTGGCCTCATTAGGAACAGGGTAGGTAAGTATTTGCCTTCTGGGTCTCTACTTGTTGTCCTGCTTTTCCACCTCCTTTTGGTTGTAGAGAAAACTCTTGGCCTTTTTTTTCTTTTTTTTAAAGATTTTATTTATTTATTTGATAGACAGAGATCACAAGTAGGCAGAGAGGCAGGCAGAGAGAGAGGAGGAAGCAGGCTGTCCACAGAGCAGAGAGCCCGATGTGGGGCTTGATCCCACGACCCTGGGATCATGACCTGAGCCGAAGGCAGCGGCTTTAACCCACTGAGCCACCCAGGCACCCCAACTCCTGGCCTCTTAAGTCAGGCAGCGTAGATTTGAAAGCCTAACTTGTTCAGACACTGTTTAGCCTTGGGTAACTTACTTAACCTCTCTGAGTCTACTTTTCTCTTCTCCTTCTTCTTCTTCTTCTTTTTTTTTTGAAATGAAGAGAATGCTTAACTCATAGGGTTGTTGGAAGGATCAGATGAGCTCACTGCCTAACGTAGTGCTCAATAAATGTCTCTTTTAGATGCCCTCTTCGGAAACACAAGTGCATATCAAGGATTCCTATAATACAGTAAGTGCTTATCAATATTATTCCTGTATTATCAGTATTATTCCTATAATACTGTAAGTGCTTCATCACTTATTGATATCACTTAATGATAAAGCAAGGATTATGATAAATATGATATTGGGGATTATGGTAATGATATGAAAGGATTATGATAATGATAAAGCAAGGATTGACAGGAAAATTAAGTAGAGAGGGTCAAAAGAAAGCCACAGAATCTTGTAGAAAGTGGGTGATAGCACCAAAGACATTGGTTTTCTCATCTTGCTGCTTTCCCTGGAGTTGGGGCTTTTAGGGGAAGACTCACATGTATGTATAGATTTTTTTAAAGCTTACCTCTGAGGTATACACTTCTTTCACAGTTGGACATCTCTGAATTTTGAATTCATCTGACAATTTATGGCATTTATAATGACAACTTTTAAAAATGATATATGAAATAATGTACCTCATCTGAGTTTTGATGACTTTGGTAATACTTTTTATAAACAACCATATTGTCAGGAATCTAGGGTCTTCATTGGGATCTCTTAGGACCACACTTTCCAACATGGTATCCACTAGCCCCATGTGGGTTTTGAGAATCTGAAACATCGCGAGTCCCCACTGTAACATGTTGTGGTGCAAACTACCCACCAGATTCTGAAAATTTCGCATGGAAAAGAATAATGCTAAAAGGTCTCCTTAACACTTTTTCCCCCCAAAGATTTTATTTATTTATTTATTTGAGCTAGAGAGTAGAGCATGAGAGAGCATGAGTGGGGGAGAGGGGCAGAGGGAGAAGGAGAAGCAGGCTCCCCACTGAGTAGGGAGCCCAATTTGGGCCTCTATCCAGGGACCCTGGGATCATGACCTGAGCCAAAGGCAGACGCTTAACCGACTGAGCCAGCCAGGCATCCCTACTTAACACTATTTTTTATTGATTATATGTTGAAATGATCATATTTTGGATCTATTGGGTTAAATAATCTGCATTATTAAAATTGTTTTCATCTTTTAACTTTTTTATAAAAGTGGCTACTAGAAACTCTACATTCCCACCTGCAGCTCCTCTGGCATCTCTCTGGACAGTGCTGCTTTGGAGGAAGCTCTCAGAGATTGTCTGCTGTGACTGCCCTATAGAAACTGGATGGCCTTCAGCCCCAAATTTGGCTCAGGTGTCATGACTGACTATGCTGCACGTTCAGAGGCTAAGGAAATGTTCATTATCATGTAATTATCATGCTTTCTGGGGAGGGTGGAGTAGATCCTGGCCAGGTCCAAAAATGGCTTGAGAGAGGAGGGAAGGGAGAATACCTTGAGGTTTTTCAGGTGATTAGGGGGTGGGACTGTGGTGAGGGTTCCTGCTGGCTGAGGCTTGTGGGAACTAAAACTGCCTGAGGGAACAGGTGGGCTTTTTTTTTCAGGTTTCCCAGATGTGGGACAAAAGGGGAAGGTAGAAGATGAGGTGAAAGGTGCCAATTCTGAGAGCTGATAACGAACTTCAGACTTCTTATTACATTATTCAATTCTGCGCCCTCATTTTCGCAAGGAGAACTGAGACAGAGAAAGGGGAGGTGACTTGCCTAAGGTCACACGACCAGCTAGTGGCAATGTGGGCCCTGGAGTGACGGGAGAAGTTTTTCCTCCTCTTTCACAGCAGCTTATGGAAAGTGACCCTGGAGGACAAGAAAATCCTTTGTTCAGGGGATGGTCTCCATGTTTCACGGCTCTGTAGGAAAGGGGGACATGCTGAGGGATGGTAGTCAGGCGTGGCAATGGTCACTGGGCACTGGTGACTCCCTCTTCAGGGCGGCCCTAGGCCAATTTGGCTGATGTTTGCTGGCAAGCTGGCTCAGGAAAGTGATTTGAAAAGTAAATACTAACCCAACATAAAATGAAAAGGAAATCAAGATTTTGAAAAAACAAACAAAAAACCCCAAACACAAACAAATCCATGAGAACAGAGTGGACATTGTGCATGCACTTCTTTTCAACATTAAAGTGGCTTTGAATCAGACCAGGAAGCCCTCACATCTAGATTTTACATGAGGCTTAAAAACTTCCAAGAGAGGTTAGTAGTCCAGGGACAGAGGTCTCCCACTGCAGGTGCAGAGCCTAAACACTACAAAGAAAAGGAAATAAACTCATTGGGATTTGTTTTAGTACTTCCAGGAGAGTTGTTTTGAATGTACAGCATGAATTTTGGAAGCCAGGGTACTTAAAAACACACTTGGGAAGGGGTGGATTTTAAAAATCTGAATCTTGGCCTGGTCCTTGGCTTCTCTGAAGGGTCCGTCATGTAGTGTTTTCTGTTTCTTGCATTGCACACATGAAAATCTGAATTTGTTTGGATTTTTCTGATATCCTTCCACCCTGGAAGTTGAGCAGCCTTTTCAGCACAAAGGACTTTGGATAAAGTCTCAAATAATTACCAAGTCTAGCTGACACTTGCTGGGACCCAGGAACACGCTCCATCTGCTGCCTTCCCGGAAGAATGTAGGATGGAAGGAGTTGATTGAGAACCAGATCAAGAGAGCCTCCTAGACTGTGGCCAATCAAGAGCATTTCATAAATGTTTGGATCTAGAGTCAGCCCACAATTGCCTGGTGAATGGGACATGATGGATCTAAACAGCTGTGGTCAATACCCAAGTACTGGTGATTTGGCTTTGAAATGTGTCTTGTTTGGTACTGTCTTTTGAATAGGGGGGATCTTATGGTTAAAACAATACCCACCTGTACCAAGTATGTATTCTGTGCAAGCCTGGGGTAAAGCAATTTCATACCGGGGAGAGCCTCTGTAGGCATTCTAGAATTCACTGTCTGGAGGCCTTTTTTCTTGGAGAGGAAACTTCTCGGCTACCTATCTTTTTACTGATCTTCAATTTCTTAACTTTCTGGACTTTCTGAAACAACAGATATTTCTTTAATCATTCAATAACAATACCCCTCAAAATATTTTCATGCTACTTAACATGACTAAGCAGTCAAAATTAGGAATTTGACACCATATTTTTCCCTCCCAAACTTGGACACTTACTTGATGAAGCTGTTTTAAGCAGTTGATTTTCATGAGTCTAATGTATCAGATTCTCTTAAATGTTCTAAACACCCTAAAAGGGAGATAAACAATGTGGAATATTGCAAAGATTGCTGGCCTTATTCTTGCAATTGCACTACTGATATCATTGTTTTATTGTTTCTATCATATCCTCATTCTCACTCTTGTTTCTTATACCTTCCCAGGGTGACAGCAATTTTACCAGGGCAACTTAAATGGCAGGATAAACCAGCAGAGTTTGGGTTTGGGCATGGAACCTGTTTTTCAAGTTCAAGATGATTTAAACCAGAGCCTGGTCAGTGGCTCTGGGCTGGATCCACTTTTTAATTTGTTTCTCTCACTAATCATCGTCTGTAGGATTTAGAGGCTTTCAGGCTTTTGATATCTCTTCTTTTTCACTGTTCTGCCATTATTGTATACTGGCCAGATCTTAAGTCATGTTGGAAACATAGTTATAATTTCCTAATATCTCATTATGATTAATAACTGCATGGAGGGGAGAGGGTTTGTGTTGTACATCTTCTTCTCTGGGCTGTAGGGTGGATCCAGAGATGGGCCTTCTAGCTCCCACCCAGAGGACTTTCGTATTCATTCCTCCAGAGGGCAGGCAGGTTGCCTGCTGGGTGGCTCATAGCAAGGTCCTCCCTCAGAAACTGTCCTTGCTCCAAGGATAGTTGATGTGGTTCCTGATCTCCTTGCTTCAATCTGGGATATCTCTGAAGAGCCATTCCAGCTTTAGAGCTGTCACTACATTGTAGTTCAACACTCCCCTCTGCCCCATTCTGCTTCCCTCATTTGCTCTCAGCAGTTGTGCCCAACAGGGCACCCAGATAAACTTCCATCTTAGAGTCTGTTTCCACAGAGCCCACCTATGAAGGTTGGTGCCAGGTGTAGTGCTAGGAAATTGGATCTGGGGGATGATGCATCTGGCCAAGTGGCAATGAGAACCCCATCACTGGCCCTGGCCCCCTGCTATGTAGTATGGTGCAATTGCTAAAATGTGGTGAACTGAGATGGATATTGGCAGAGGGAAATTCATCAGCGGATGCAGTATTTCAGTATCTGAGAAGTCAGGGAGAATAAACATTTTTAGGATGATGAAATTAGATGGTGGTTGGTTGGGGACATCAAGGTATTGAGAAAATGAAAGGCTGAGGGTGGTTAATTACCAGTTTAAGGTGAAGTGTAAAAAGCAGAGGGCTTCCTTGGCAACATGTAAAGAGACTCTCATTTCCTGCAGCCAAAGGGCAGAAAATGCTCAGCATCAGGTCTAGGACTTAATTACAGGGGTGATGGAGCTCCAGAAAAGATTGAATTCTCAAACCTGGCAAGTCTGCTCACCCAAGGTCAGGGTCCAGTGAGAAAGGTGTGGGACCCTGAGACTTGTCATGGGGTCATCTGGGTGAGTGTAAATGGAAATTTTATTTCCTGGAGTCCCCTGAACTCTCCAGACCTGTAAAAATGGTCACTGTCTTCACCATTAAAGGGTAGTTCACTCATTTTTTTGGCACAAGGCAGAGGTGCGCATCCTGGCTACCTCCAGGACCTGTCTCTGTCTCCTCTCTAGACCAACAGCCAGAGCTGAGTCACAATACAGCCTGGCCAGAGAAGCACTGGGCCTGCTCCAGGAGGGAAGGCAGCAGCCGAACCTCACGGATCTGTGATTTCCCGAGCTGGAAGAGCGGAGTGGTATGCTGGATCGAGAGATGGTGAAGGGGAAGGGCAAACACAAAGCTGGCTAAAGGAGAGTTTATTGATTTGGAAACACCCTCACAGGACCCGTGAGACATCTTGGAAAGGCCCTTGGGGAATGATGCTAATATGCTGCTGGCACGTTGTTCTTAGAAGCTTGAAGAAGTGATGATCTAGGCAAAGCGAAGGAGACATGCCACAAGTGTGTAGCAGACAGTAGAAAGGATCAGAGGGTCAGAGAAGTGAGTGTGCTAGAGAGAATACACCAAGTATAAGCAAGTAAGAAGGGTGTCAGCATTATTGACAAGGTTGGTGGTGGAGGTGTTCTGAAGGCCAGATGCTGTTTTAGCACTGAGTTTGGTGATAACAATGGAGCTGATAGGATCCAGGTGCGGGTCACAGGTGCGGGTCCCCAGGTGCAAAGGGGACACAGTCATCATAACTAATGGCAAGGTCAAGGTGGCAGCCAGAAGCTTCAACCCACAGAGAGCTAGGGAGATGGTTAATAAGATTCAGTGTTCCTACAGGTGGGACGCAGGGGCAGTCAAAAAGGGTTGCTCCCACCATACAATCAAAACATATTGAAGAGTTTGAGGGAACTACTCCTGTAAATATTCATGATGTCTCTTGTCCATTTTCCAGACCAGAGCCGATTTTGGACTTGAAACCTGTTTACTGAAGGGGAGACAGAGTCATCAGGAGGAAGAACTCTGCAACACCATGGCAAGTGAATGCAGTGATAATTCCTCTGGGTAATAATCCCCCAAAGGGCCTCCAGTGGCTTACTCAGCCAGCTGTCCCCTGGATAAGGGAGAATACACAAACATTCCAAAGACTGTTGGCAGCAGAGTCTGAATTGACATTAGTGCCTGGGGCCTCTCCCTTTGAGACAATCTAGGTCCAACTTATAGTGTACACTGCGTTCTTGGGATCCAGGGATCATTTTCCTGGAACAGATGTACTTGGTAGTTTGCAGAAATGCCATATTTGCTCTTTGGCCTGTAAGCTAAGGGATATTGCAATGGAAAAAGCCAAGTGGAAGCCTTTGGAGCTGCTCTCTTCCTAATGACCAAATAGGCAGTTACTTTGGTGACCCTCAATCAACAATGCCTCCCAATATTTACACCTTTGTGTGGCCTCCTCCAATATTGACTCTGAACTTGGGAAAATGGATATGAGTTGGCATGGTACAAACAGAGGCTTCATAAGAGTTTGCACAAGTGGATGATGGATGTCAGGAAAATAGGTCAGCCCCGCAGCTTTACTTTGCTTGTCTTACCTATAAAAAGTGGATCTCCCCAGGGCCCATTAGGGGACTCTGTTTCTCCATTTTTTGGTGCTTTGTCCCTCACTGGTTCTTTACAGGATCTATTCCTTTTTATTTTTTAAAAAGATTTTACTTATTTACTTATTTATTTAGAGTGTGAGCTGGGAGAGGGACAGAGGCAGAGGGAGAGGGAGAATCTCAAGCAGACGCTGCACTGGACATGGAGCCTGAGTCAGGGCTCGATCTCATGACCCTGAGGTCATGACCTGAGCTGAAATCAAGAGTTGGACACTTAACACCCAGGTGCCTCAGGATCTACTCCTTTTTAAATGACCTTGATTCTAACTTTGCCTTGGAGGCCAAAAAAAAATGTTTGCACGGAGGGTCTTGTCTTGCAAAGCTTGCTCTTGGGATCCAGCTGCCATGTGGAGAAGCTGTAGGTCACTACAGGATGGGACTAGGTGGAAAGAGAGGCCTCAGCCTGCCTTTCATCTCTGTCAAGGTGCGAGCCATGTGAGTGTAGTTATCTTGGACATTCTAGTATCAGCTGCCGCTGGACTGCATCTGCATGAGAAACTCCAAGCAAGACCAACAGAATCATGCTAACTAATTAAAATAGTTGCTGTATTAGGCTGCCAAATTTTTGTGGTAATTTGTTATGAGCAACAAATAAGCAATGGTGAATAAGGAAACACTACGGCATCCTGGACAGGGAGAATTAGTATAACTGATAAAGACCCAAACACTCTCGAAGGACAGAATTTTGAGTGGTGTATACTTTCATGGGAGGAGAAGTGGTTCAAGGTAAGGATATGAATGGACTCCAGACAGTGGTGAATGGCTTGACTGGTTGGTCAGAGGCCTGGCAGGGAGAAACATCAGAATGCTGGGGAAAGGAAGGGCTGGGAAAGAGGCATGGGGATGGATCTGTGGGAGTGGCCGCAAAGGGTATCCTGTGAATACTGGAGAACATTCTATTTTTCTGTTCCAAGCAGTTCACCACCATGCTGTTCTTGGGGAGTCTGTACTTTTTTTTTTTTTTTTTAAGTTTTTACTTATTTATTTGTCAGAGAGAGAGAACACAAGCAAGGGGAGTGGCAGGCAGAGGGAGAAGCGGGCTCCTCCATGAGCAGGATGCTGATGTGGAACTCGATCACAGGACCCTGTGATCATGGCCTGAGCCAAAGGCAGACACTTAACCGACTGAGCCACCCAGGGGCCCCAGGAGTACTGTTCTTAAATTTAACTTCTCTCTCATTTCCGGAGCTTGTTTTTGTCCTGGCTTATACCTTCTTAGTGGCAGGTAGGCCATTTATGTCTAAGACTGAAATGACTTTCCTGATAGTGGTTCTGAGTGTGGTGTGAAAACCCCAGACCTCCCTTCTGTGGGCTGGGGTCATGTTCAGATAACTGCACAGTAACTAATGATCCCTTTCTGATTTACTGGCTTGAATGCTAAGATTTGCACATATTGTGGATGAGAACTGCTGCATCCATTATAATTAAACCTGAACTGTGTAATACGAATATTTAATCTAGGAAACATTTATCCGGAGATGGCCATCACAGTTTATTTAATTCGAGGTAGAATATCTTATCCTTCCTTTATTAAGAGACTGGAGTAGGTGCTTGGTTTTGTCTTTAACTTGATTAGGTACTTGGCCGTCTTCCCAGTTCACAATCACGAGCTTTCTTGGAGAACTACACCTTCACTCCCAGGAACCGGTTCTGACAGCCAGGTTTGTGCTACGTGACTCCGCTTCTCTGGACACAGTCGATTGGACCAGGGACGGGCACCTGACCCGAGCAAGTTGAACCAATCAGATTTTTCCTCCACGGGACTCAGAAGTGAACTATGGCCCGGTTGGTTTGGGGGGGTCTTCCGCTGGGAGAGGACTTGCTCAAGGGAGCCGGGACAGGCTCACCTTCTGTTCACGCATGCGCAGAAAAGCGTCAAAGGCAGGTGTTCAGGTGGTAAAGAGGGACGGATTCTTCTTTTAGGCTTCCACCCTTTCCTGATGCGACCCCTCTTTTGCCTTCTGAGATTCTCCTTTATTTTTATAAAGCCTTGCTCCTCCCTTTAGGCTGACTTGAGGTATTTTCCGTCCCTTACAACCGAAAAGACAACGGACAGAGGCCCTTGGGCCTGAACACATTCCTGGTGCCTGCACTTTGCGGCACAGCTCTCGTCGTTCCCTTCCTCCCCCCACCCCCCTCCATCCCTCTTTCCCTTTTCCTTTTCCTTTTTAATTTTCCCTCCCAAGACTGCATTATGGTTGTCATATTCAGGCTACAGAGAATCCCACTTCTAACCCAAAGTCATTTTCTTGCCAAGAATCCCATAGCGACAAACCCTCAGCTCTGAAGGGTAAATTAAGCTGAGGGGTATACCTCTCAGACCAGAGCTCACCATCTCTTCTTATCTGAAGAAAATAAGCAAGGTCATTGTCTTCCCTAAAGGCAGCCTCCTCCTAGTTGAGTACATATGTCTGGTTCTGTTTGCATGATCGCCAACAGCTCCTTTCAATGAGAAGGAATAATGAGCACCCAGCAGACAAGAGAAGACAGGAGGGTGTTGTGGTCTTTTTCATGATTTTTTTCGTCTTTCTTCACGGTTATTTAATGTAAAACAAGAGAGACTTGACAGTCCCTCCACCTGTCAGTCAAGGAGAATCAAAATGTGACTCATTTCTTTAAATAAATTTGGTAAATTTCCTCTCAAAATCCAGTACTCTTGCTTGTGTGGCAAAGGGAAAACAAGAAAAACCTAGAAATAACACAAACATGTGAGTGGTTGGATAAACTATGACACACTCACACTTTAGAAAATTCAGTAGTTATTTAAAAAAATTATTCAGAGCAGCATGTGTTATAGTAAGAGCCCTGTCTGGGGCAAAGGCTGCTAGCTACTACCTCCATCCTCCAAATAAGTCTACCCCTTTCCGTGATTTTTAGCCAGGCACCTAGTTGCCAGGGAGAAAGACTACATTTCCCAGCTTCCCTTGTGGCAAGGTATAGCCATGTGACCAGGTCCTGGTTAATGAGAAGTGAGGGGATGTGAGATGGCCAACTTCTGAGCTGTGTTCTGTAAAGGAGGAAGTGGGGCGGGATGTCCTTTCTTCTCTTTCTTCCACCCTAGTTCCTGGAATGGGGCTGTTTCCTGGAATGCAGCAAACTTCCAAGCCATGTGGATGAAGGGTATTACTTGGGGAGGATGGGCAACAAGATAGAAAAGGCTTGAATTCCTGGCTCATGGTGTGCAACAGATTTCCATAAGGCCTCTGGACTGTCTACTGAGGGACTCTGAAATCAGAAAGAAACTTTGCTCTTCTTAATTTGGATCTCTGTTATCTTGCAGCCAGACTTATTGCACAGTTAATACCTTATCTATGGAGGAAAAGAAATTCAGTTGTAATGTGCACAGCACAATATCATTTAAAAATATCTGTGAAAGAAAGAATCTACCTTGTACAGATGCATAGATGCTTGTAAACGTTTAAATGATAATGAAAAAGGTGGGAAAGTAAATGGCCAAGCATCTGACTCTGATTTCCTGAGAGGAGGGGTAGGGAGAAAGTGTTTGCACTTTTCTTTAATTGATTAAGTAAGGACTTACTATAACAAAATAAATATATATATATTTTTTATTCTACAGAAAAAACTTCTAAAGTCTTCCTGAAATTGATGTAGCTAATATGAAAGTACTCATTTAAACCACACAGTTGAAGGCTTTGGGGGTCAACGTTCAGACTCAAAACCCATGTCGTTCTGCCAGAGGGTACTATACCTGTTTGAGAGATTTATATTTGTGGGTCATTCTTACAAAGTTTTTTCTTGGTAGAGGTGCTGCTCTCTCTTTCTATGTAGTTGGATAAGTACAGTTGGGGGGTTATTTTATATTTAAAAAAGGGAAACTGTGGTGTTTTGTACAAAATTATCTCTTGATTTTCTTCCACTGTGGAGCAGTTATGGGAAGGGATGGACAGAATGAGTGAGAGAAATAATTAAGCTGTGGGGAGACAGGTCCCTAGTGACTTCTAATGAGCTGACCACATGGCCAAAGCTCAGGGCAAGAAGGGGAGTCAGGGAGCCCTGAGTTTACTGCCCATAATGCACCACAGCATGCAGAGAGATTTGCACATTTGTTGATATGGGCTCAGTTGGAAATGAAAATTTGGAAATCACAGGCTTCAGGGTCAGAAAGGTGCAGCAAAGGCTTTCAAACACTTTTTTCAGGCATTTGTTCAGGAAAAAAAATTTTTTTGTATTCCACCAAACCTCTCCATTTCTCTAAGAATGAATGCCATAAGACTATGATTTGGCAAGGTAAAGCTGTGCTATTTACTGAGCATAGGAGCTAATTAAACTTTTCCACTTGACCAAGAAAAGGAAAACAAAGAATTTCCTTTGGTTTTTCATCCCTTGGTAAAGTAAAAAAAAAAAAAAAAAAATCAAAGAGAACAGAAGAGTATGGTGCACACTCACATTTGGAAAGGCATCTTTTTCTAGGACCAAAACAAAGACTTTGAAAAAAGTACTAAATAAATTCTAAATGGCATAAACTTATATGGCATTAAATCCTTAATTTGACATAGGTAAAGGTTACTGACATAGTAGTAAAAACATAGATTTTGGAATCAGCTAGGCATGGGTTCAAATTCTTGATTTTTCCACTTCTAGCACTGTGATAGGATATAAGATAATACGTTCATGGTATCACTTTTGGTGAGGGTTTCAAGATCATGATATTAACTTATATTACAAAGTGAGGCATGAGATCATCATGAGGACTTTGAAGAAAGTGTTCAAAACCAGTTTTGGGTCTCTTATCACCTCAGTTATCAAGGATTAAAAAGGGTTGAATAGAGACTTAAAGAAGATTTTTGCTTGGAAAGGTGGAGCTTTATCTTTTACCTCAAGCCTAAGAAGAGGGTCTTCAACAAATCTGACCAGTGAGTCTGATGTGTGTCCCACTGGACGAATGTCTGAGTTGTGCCCAAGAAAGCAGAAAGGCAGACTGCTGTTGCTTTGCTTCCCTGAGATTGGAGTGAAAAGATGTGGATGCAAAGAAGGGGACTTTCACTCCCAAGCTGGCTGGGGTAAAGAATATATGTTTCCTTTTGACCAGATGTTGGTCAGAGGCATTAGAATACTGGGGAGGGTTGTCTTAGATACCAACCAAGAATGCCTAGAGGGCAAGGTGAACCCAGCAGAAGGCTGTTGGGAAATGTTGGACCCAGTTTGATGGGAGAAACCAGGGTTAGGGTTTCTGAAGAACCCACAAAAGTGCTCCTCAAAACAAAGAGTTGGTAGTCTCCAGATGCCAGTCCTAAGACACACTGGTGTCAACCATTCTGATGGTGGCAGGTGGGATACAATTGCTAAAAAAGACTCCAGGTCACCAAATGTCATTGCTGACAAATTTATAGTTTTGTTACAGGAAAAGGATAAAATATGGCACCAGTATTAAAGCAAAGACATACATCTTAGCCACAGGTTGTGTCACAGCAAGGGGCCAGGAGAGACCTGGAGCTAAATCTCTAATTGTCTTCCTTTTGTAAGGGCCATGGCAAGATGCACTAGCTCTCTCAGAGCAGGAACCACTGCTGTGTGCACAGAATTCTAGGAACAGAGAGACCAAAGTAGTCTTGACCAGGGCTTCTTATATTCCACTAGTCACGGAGGTATATTTTTGCTATGAAACCAGCTCCAATGGCTGAGAGCTTTGGGAGTCTCCTTAAGGCCACGCACAAATCATCAACTTCCCTCTTACCATGAAACAATGCTGACAAGCTAGTACAAGCCAGCCCCAAACTTGGACAAATGGCTACAAAATGACTATTAACCCTGCCTTTACCAGGATTCAGTGCCATGCTGGTGTATATTTCTTTTCCGAGTAAAACAGCTTAGGTGTGCTCCAGGCTTGCTGGAATTAACCTTCATAGTGTACCAACTCTTGAGAGTACCTGTCTAGTAAGAATATTTCCACCGCTCACCGCTCCCTGTGCTCTAAGCCTAGAAGAGATGGAAGCAGCCTAGAATGGAGGAGGAGAATAGAAGCCCAAGATGAAAAAATAGTGAGTTCACCCCACCTATTTCCTTCTCAAAGTGCATCTGTCTGGGGGGACATGTGCAAGACTTAATTCGGAAGGGAGTGGAATCCTGTGACTGTTACATAGGACTAGATATTTTAATTATTGAACTGAGGCCATTTTCATGACTACAAATAGCTAACAGACTTTTTTTTTAATTGGTGACAATTAACTGTAAGCCCATGAGACTTGCCTTAAATTTCATCTAGTGAGCAGAAGAAAATTAGCCCCACAGAATGGGTTTGAATAGGTTGAAGGAGAAAATGATCAAGCCTTTTGTTATTATATCACATGAGTCTGATTCTCTTAACATATTGATCATTATCAGTCAAAATTGGACAAGTGCCAAGGAATGTCCAAGAAAAATTAGAGAGGTTAAATAAATAATCAAATAGATAAGTAAAACTCTCCCTTTTCCAACCCAAACCCAACTAGATACAAACACTGGAAACTTTTTGCTTTCCTGATGATTCAAAATACTTACATACATCATAAGGTTTTATGATGAAGACAAAGGGATTAAGACACCAGTTTTGAGTTTAAGAGCTTATTTGCAGGATTAAAAGATATCTGGAACAGCCGGAAGATTGTAAGGTTGTTGTGTGAAACTTCTCTTCTAGGCCATTAAGGCATGTGACTGGAAGAAAAATGACAGCCCTTCCCCCCCCCCCCCATTGTGGGTTCTATGACTGGGTTCTGGCCATCTGATGAGGGCAGAGATGGTGGAAAGCACTTGCAGACCTGGCTCTTAAAAGCCAGCTGGACGCTCCAGATGTCTCTTTTTCTGCTACGGTGATGTTTAAAGGTCGTACTTTCTAGATGGAGACAAGATGGAGGAAGTTCTCCTGACCTGCACAAGGCTTTGCGGGAGTAAGTTCAGCCTTTGGAAATGTTGGGTTAAACCATAGGTTAAATTATCCTGACTACTATAAAAGGACTATGAAGAAAGGAAGGGGCAGGCACATGCAGCAGTTTTCACAGACAAAGGTCTAAAGGTGGAATCAATATTTCTTTTAGATCAATATTTGTTGAAGAGAATGAGGACTAGAGAAAGAAGAAATGACATGAAATAACTCTATCTTGTGGTTGCATTAAAAAAAAACTTGAAAAAAAATATAGACCAAAGTGCACAAAACCCATAAAGTTTTCACGAATGGAACATGCCTGGCATGTGAATACAAACCCCCTCAACACCTAGAGCTTTACCAGGATCCCAGAAGCTCTCCTCCACCTTGTGGCTCCACCTTGACCTCCACTTGACTATGTCCTTCAAAAAGAATCTCCCTTCCCTGGTCCATTTAAGTTTCCATATTACCCAGAAACTCTAGGCTTCTTGAAATTTCTTAATTTTCTAGTTTTCACAGGTAGTAGGGAAAAAAAATAAGACAAGGAGGAATTGAATGAAAAATCAAACTGATTTTAATTCTTAGTGGATTTTAATTAATTTTAATTTAATTTTCTTTAAAAATATTATGCATTCTTGTATGTTCATAGAAACTTGAAAACGTAGCTATATATGTTAAAAAGGACATCTTATTCCATTTTAAAATAGATTCTACAAGGCAAGTCACATGGTCATGATCCAGTACAAGTAAAAACTAATACTGGAGAAAACAAAACAAAAGAAAAAAACAAATATTGGAGAGTAACCAAAATATGGTTACATGGACTATAAGAATAAAGAGAAAACACTTAGTGTAATCAAAAGTAAAAACACTATGAATTACAATCTAGTAAAAGCAATAAAAATAAAGCTTTATACTTAAAACTTATCTCAAAAGCTGTTCTCACAGAAAGATTCAGAGCCTCAAATATATTCCTTAATACAGAAAAGGACTAAAAATAAATATATTACCTATCTTAAAGAGAAGGGAAAAAAACCCAATAAACCAAAATAACCAGGAAGTGAGGATAACCATATTTCACTGATTCTCAGACCCATTTTATTTTTTAGTTTGGCAGCTCTGAAATCAGAGTTTGTCCTAAATTTGTGTTGACTGTGAGGCAGTGTGGTCCTGTTGTTATTTCCTGTTCACTTGAGAACTTGGCTATTCTTCCTGGTAGCACTACTGAAATCCCTTGGCATGTCAGCCACAAACCCATTTAAGCACTATTTGAGGAAGGGATGGGAATACTGTTTGATGTCTGAAATATTTTGAATGACACTTCCAATAAGGCATGTGAGAGAACTAGCAGCAAAACTTGCGAAACAAGGATTAGCCATTTGGAGAGCACCTTTTTAAAAAATGCTGAGTCATCGGCGTGGAGGACAGTGTTATGTGGAAAAACGGTAACACTGATGAGTGAGTGGACAGGGATTTAAAGAACTGGGTTCTCAGTGAGAAGACAACTTCGAAATCTTTTAAGCAGTTTTGTATTTCCCTTTTAGGGATACACAAAAGAGATATGATTAAAATGTATGCCTCCCGAATTAAAAAAACAAACAAACAAAACTCTTCCAATAAGTACAAAATAACATTCTAAGCGATAAGAAGGCTTTATGTCCCAAATTATGTGAAAGTGTTTTATTTTTCTCAGTGGTATCCAAAATAATGATGAAAACGTGGTAACACAGCCAAAAGTTAAATGTTAATGAAATAGAAAACCAAAAGAGAATGTGTAAATATAAAAACTAGATTTTTCAAAAAGATTAATAATGTTTACATAAACTCTTCATGAGCCCGATTAAGAAAAAAGTGTGAGAGCGAAAAGATGTAAGATTAGGAGTAAGAAAAGGACAGAGCAACAGAGAAGGCAGATTAAAACAATAAGAGAATGTTACAAAGAACTCATCAGCAAACTACTTGAAAATGGAGAACGGGGGTTGTCGAACTTTCTCTGGAGAAGGCCAGGTAGTAAGTATTTTAGGCTTTTCAACTCTGGAGATAAATCGAGGATATTATGTAGGTATTTAAATAACTGTTTAAAAATGTATACAGCATTCTCAGCTCAATGGCTGTAGAAAGATAGAGAATGGACTAGACTTGGGCCTGGAACATTGTTTCCTGACCTGATGTAGAAGAAAATGATGATTTTGCACAAATCCAATATGACCCAAGAAGAGGTGGATAATTTGAAGAGAACAATTACTGTGGAAGAAATTAGAACAACCCTTAAAGAAGTGCTAATATAGGGACACCTGGGTGGCTCAGTTGGTTAAGCGGCTGCCTTCGCTCAGGTCATGATCCCAGCATCCTGGGATCGAGTCCCTCATCGGGCTCCTTGCTCAGCAGGGAGCCTGTTTCTCCCTCTGCCTCTGCCTGCCTCTCTGTCTGCCTGTGCTCGCTCTCTCTGTCAAATAAATAAATAAAATCTTAAAAAAAAAAAAAGTGCTAATATAGAAGACACCAAGGTCAGATGATTTCAACAGTTGAATAATATCTGACCTTTAAAGAACAAACAATGTCAAGGTTATTTCTGACCATTAAAAACTCTTACAGAGAAAAGAGATGGAAATCTCCCAGATTCAATTCTCCCAACCTAATGTTAATATCAAACTCAGTTGTTACACAATTAGTATGCCAAACATATAGATCATCAGTATTTATGGATGTAGCTGTAAAAATAAAAAATGAAATATTAGTAAAAGAATACAGCAAAGTATCAACTGAATGGTATGTTTTAACCAAGTAGGAAAGGCAAGAGTAGTTGGATATTAGAATATCCGTCAATATAATTTATCAAATCAACAAATTAAGAGAAAAACCATATGATCAGAGCAATAAATGCTAAAAGGGCATTGGGCAAAACAACAATAATAACAACAAAACCAAACATCCCAGAAGTTCTTCCTACAAAAAACCCTCTAAATAAATGGCAATAAAAGGGGGGCTCTTTAGATATGATTAAGACTATTTTTTAAAACAAAACAGGAAACATCACTGTAAGTCTTGAAATGATAAAGGCAAGGCAATGAAATTCAGAAACAAGATGCCAACTATCACTTTTATTATTCAATAGTACTTCGTAAATTCTATTGAATCTACTAAGACAAACTAACAATAAAATAACATGTATAAGCATTGGAGAAAACAGAGCTAAATTGATCAAATGATTCTAAACCTGGAAAAACCAAGAAATTCTAGTTTAAAAAATTTCTGAACAAATAAGAGCATTTGGTAATGCTGGACACAAGCTTTTTATATCCCAGGAATAAGAATCTAGAAATGGAAAGGGGAAAACATTCCATTTATAACCCTAACAAAAAATTTGAAATATGAATAAGAAGAGTACAGGATGTACATACACAGAATAACTGATAATGTGAGGTGGAAGGATATAAATTAACTGAATCAATAGAAAAATGTATCATGTTCTTGGATGGAAGAGTTAGTATCATAAAAAATCAATTATGTCACTATTAATATATCAGTGCAATTCCAATTAGAATTCCAATGAAGGCCTTTTGGGGGGATAATTGATTATGATGATCTTAAATCTCAGATGGAGGGGAAAAATGCCCACGAGTAGCCAGCCAGTAAGTGTAAAAAGAAGCATAACAAGAAGGCGTCTACTTTACTAGGCATTAAAACACTAAAAAGCCACCATAATAAATCAATATGATACAGGCATAGGGACAGCTATATAGATCAGAGCACAGATGGACAATTCAGAAATAGATCCCATTTTATATGAGAATTTTGTATATGAAAATGTGGTATTTCAATCCAGTGGAAGAAGAGTGATTTGTTTAATAAATAACGTGAGCACATCAGGCTATCTATTTGGAGAAAATTAAAGAGGACTCTCATCTAGTATCATTTATAAAAGTAATTTCCAAATGGATTAAAAGAACGAGGCTTGCAGGGTCTCTTTAAACTGATGGATCTCGTCGTTTGAAATTGTGTTTTGGCCACCACATTGCTGTCACCAGGTCCAAAGCCTTCACAGGCCAAAGGGAAGCAGGCAGGACAGAGACTGAGGCCTGCTGATCTCCCACCCTGCAGGGGAGCTTGGAAGTGAGGCTTTAAACACAATGTGGAAAGAAAAGGAGAAGGGACATTGAACCTGTGATTGTGCATCTGTCTGTCTGCTTGAGAAAGCCAGGTTGGGTGGGAGAATGAGAGAGAGGGAATGAGAGAGAGAGGGAGAAGGAGGGAATGAGAGAGAGAGAGAGAGGGAGGGAACAAGAGAGAGGGGGAATGAGAGAGAGAGAGAGGGAGAGGAAATGAGAGGGAGGGGGAGAGAGGGAATGAGAGAAGCAGAATTAGTTTATGTTGGTGTGTGTAACCCCCTCAACTTTCTAGAATAGCTCTTTCACAGGAAAGAAAAGAGATGTACTTATTGACCCCTCTTTCCTCATATTTAAGTACTTTGGAAAAAACAGGGACGGAAGCCAGAAAATGAAGCAGAAGGGGGAGGACTTTTTTGCACTCACAGCCGGGCACAGGAGTCCCGATAGAAAAGCTGGGTGATGGGTGTTAGGGAAGGCACATGTTGTGATGGGCACTGAGTGTTATACGCAAACAATGCATCATGGAACACTACATCAAAAACTAATGAGGTTCTGTATGGTGACTAACATAACATAATAAAATTTAAAAAAGAAAAGAAAATCAGTGGGCTTGGGGAGGAGAGAGGATGAGAGGGTGGCTGAGCAGCACCTCCGAGGAGGGGCTGGTCTTGGCGCTGAGGACCCAGAAGGAGAAAAGGAGTTCTCGGCCCAGCTCAGGGATGCAAAGGACAATTGAGCTGGGAGCCCAAGACCATTGTTGCAACCACAGAGGACCAGCAGCAGGACTTGGAGGGGTTGGGGAGGGCGGGGCGGGAGGTCTCCCCAGATGCCACACAACCCTGTCCTAGGCCAGAGAGGAGTTCATTTAGGGGCTGGTAAGTGACCAGAGACAAAGCACCTCTAGCAGGGTGGGGGCTCTCTGACACAGCCAGCACCTGGCGGGGGGGGGGGGGGGGGGGGGTATCCCCAGCTGGTGACAGAGGCACAGCCCCATGTCTCTGGCTCTCACCCACCATGCCAGCTTGGAGAACTTCCTGAAGCTGAAGTGTCCAGGGCTAGCCGCCCCTCAGGAATGGTGTCACGGGGCAGGAGTATGGTTTTGGGGTCAGACATGCCTGGGCTTGAATTCCAAATGACCTGCTCACCAGCTAGCTCTCTGGTCACGGGCAGTTGGTCGGGCCCTCCGAGCCTCTGTTTCCTTGCTGGTGACATGAGAACTAAGAGACCCCAGGGAGCTGTCAGGGGGTTCAACGGAAAGGAATTAGATAGCACTTTGCATAGTCCAGCATAGAGTCACCACTTAATACACATTTTATTCCTTCTCCCTGGGGAAGGAAGGGTGGTTTCCCCTTGCATCCTGGAGGCCTCTCTTCCATGAGTCAGGTCACCTGGGCCTGCCTCAGCTGGGTGGGCTGAGTGTGGCTTAGCGAGCTCAGTCTCAAGGCCCGTTGTCATCTGCTGCTTTACCGTCCTTCTATGCTGTTGTATCCCTTTGTCTAGAATAGTGCCTGGGACATAGTAGATGCTCAATGAAAGTGTTCAGGGAGTGAATTAACTTGTCTTTTTTTTATGGTGAGTCTACTTTGCATGAAACTCTAGAAATTCCTTAGTTTTCACCTGGACAATTATTGTCCCCTGGAGATCAAACTTCCTTTTTCAGTTATGGTTTTTCACAAATAGCTGAGACTTCCTTCAGTCAGTACCAGGTCTCAGACCTCATATAACACATTACATGTATTCATATATACCTGGACGTAACCCTGCATGAAAAAATACATATTTTGCTATAAGCTGATAAAAGATTTCTGCATGATGCTTTGGAAATTACTGGCTACTGGAAACTTACTTTTTTTTTTTTTGGAAACTTACTTAATTGACAGTTTACCAGGATTTCTTGGCAATCATTATGCCTATTCAGGAGTTTTTGCAAGGTGAGCAAAACTAATGTACACGTGGTTTTTAGATGTAATGAAATTTTTATGAATACTAAATCCAACAATTAATGAGGTTAAAATACTATTATACTTTGGCAATAAACATTTATTAATTTACATTTTGCTGGTTTCTTTTCACTTTTCAGAGCCAATGATTTTATATTCTGGCCTCCAACATTTCTGTAGGTCTCTGAGGAACTTATATGACATGGGCACTGGGCCTAGAGTGCTTGATGGAGGAAAAAGTCTCATAGGATTGTGGATGCAGCACATTTGTAACTTAGCAGGAGTGGGTCTAGGTGCTGTCTGGAAAAGGGAAAGGCCATCTTAGGAGACTGTCTTCTAGCTCTGGGGTCCTCTCCACTCAGCCCTGATTCTCTTTTTAGTGTCCTGACCCATCCCCACCCCCGCCACCCCATCTTCTTTTGGTTTTCACCCTCCACATTGAAACTTATTCCATCACCTGCCCACAAGGCCACAATTCCTGGCTACTCAGGCACACTGAGCTGCATTATTTTTTTAAAAATTTATTTATTATGAGAAAGAGAAAAAGAGAGAGAGAAAGAGGGGCAGAAGGAGAGGGGCAGAGGGAGAGAGAGACTCTTAAGCAGCTCCACACCCAGCATGGAACCTGATGTGGGGCTCAGTCTCATGACTCTGAGATCATGACCTGAGCCAAAACCAAGAGTCAGGTGCTTAACTGACTGAGCCCTCGATCTGCATTATTAAATACTTGCAGTGCTAGGCTGAGTCATTTGTTTTTGTTTCAAAAAGGAGGGTTGGCAAATGTGAGTTGAAGGTAAGAAATGGTAGATGAATTCTTTGCACTAACTAAAAGGCACCTTTCCTTTCCAGGAGATGTGGTTAGCAACAGTGGCCTTCTGGTGAAGGTGGTCTTCTCTGGAGATCTCCTCGGTGTCTCTCCACTAGTCTTGTCCCTATTCAGAGAGTGAACAATGGAATGAAGAGGAAGGGGATGAAGATCCCATATCTGAGACCTAATTATGCAGCTGACTTAGTAGATGTCTACTGAGACAACGGTCTGGGGGTAATAGCATCCTCATCTCCTGGGGACGGGTTTGAAATGCAGAGCCCCAGGCTCCACCACAGACCTGCCAAATCAGAAGCTGCAGTTTAAGCTTCTGCAGGTCCGTTTGTGTGAACAGTGAGGTTTGAGAAGTCCCGTACCAGCTCTCATCGCCTGGATGTCCCCGGAACACTTGGTATCCGCTGGTCTCCATCTAATCCACTCATCTGCCCTCACAACTCATTTTGCCTCTGAATTTTCTCTCTTTTCCTTTGGCTTTCTGGGGGGCCTCGAATACACTGTCATCAGAGGGCTTATCTTTACTGCATTCTCCCTGTTAGATTGTAAGCTTCTTGAAAACAGGTACTAAGTCCATTCATTCTCTATCACCAGCAGCTTTCAAAGAGCCTGAAGCCAGTATTGACTTCTCTAGACCTGTTTCCTCATCCATAAAGTGCAGGGGTTTCATCTCAAAGAGTCCTTCCGACCTTAACATTCTGGGATTCCATGATGTGCCTGAGGGAATCAGAAGTGCAAGGTCGAAGCACCTTGAAAGTCACGTAACTCAACAAATTCCTCCCCTGCTCCTGCCCCAGGCGAGCTCCTTAGCCACGTCTACCTCAAATGACCGTCCAACTTAAGCACAGCCATACTCATGACAGAAAGCTTAAGACCTCTGCAGTCAGTATATTCTGTTTTCAGAAGGCTCTGCATTTTTAGAAACTTGTTCTTATATTTTTGAACCTTCACAATTAAACTCAAAGAGAATGGATATTGGAGTAAGAGAGGACTGGTTTCCAGATCTGCAAGAGCCACTAACTGTGTGAGTTGGACAGACTCTAAGACAACCACATGACCCATGCCCTCTGGTGTTCATGCCCCTGTGGAATTCCCTTCCCTTGATGGAGGTGAGTCCAGTGACTTACTTCTAACCAATAGAATATGCTAAAGCTAATGTGTTGTCACCCCTCTGATTGCATTACATTATGTGGCGAAGGTGATGTCACTCCCCCAATTAAATTATAGAAGACTCCATGTCCCTAGAAGACTGTCTTGCTCTCTCCAGGGCTGGCTTGAAGAAGCAAGCTCTTGTGAATTTTACCGCCACAAGTCAATTCTGCCATCAACCTGAGGGAACTTGGAAGGGGGAGACCTTCTCCAGTTGAGCCTCCAGATGAGAACCCACCTCTGACTGACATGTTGATTTCAGCTTTGCAGAGATAAACCGTTCTTGGCCTCCCGACTTTCAGAAGATGTGCAATAGTAAACGTGTGTTGCTTTAAGCTGCTATTTGTGTTTCAAGAAGTATAGGTGGGAAGGTGGTATCATGGCAGTAGTGGGGGTAGGGTGGATCAGTTATGTGACTTTGAATGCAAGTCATAGAAAATCCAATCACTGACAGTGATTGAATGATGAAGATGTGCAATATCTCACATAACCAGTACAGCTAGACAGAAACCAGTTTTTGGGCTTGCTTAAGAAACTGAGTCACTGGGATGCCTGGGTGGCTCAGTTGGTTAAGCAGCTGCCTTCGGCTCAGGTCATGATCCCAGTGTCCTGGGACTGAGTCCCACATCGGGTTCCTTGCTCAGCAGGGAGCCTGCTTCTCCCTCTGCCTCTGCCTGCCACTCTGTCTGCCTGAGCTCTCTCTAATAAAAAAAAAAAAAAAAGAAATTGAGTCACTGATTTCATCAAGGATTTAGGTCCTCTCCATCTTCTGTCTCTGCTGTCTCCAGTGTGTGTCTTAGTCTTTCATTTCCCACCTCATGGTTGCAAGATGGCAGCAGTAGCTCCAGGTATCACCAAGCCCAGAGGTGGAAAAAGACACCTTTTTTTTCCCCCCTTCTCATGCATATTTGTTTATAATTTCCCATCCCCCTCTTCCTTCCTTCATATCTCACTGGTCAATACTGGGTTACCTGCTACCCCTAAAATAACCAATGGGAAAGAGATCACCATGTTGGGATTGATTAATGAAGGTTCTCTGGGGTGGAGAAGAACCAAGGCTCCCCTGAAGGGCCCTATAAGGCTGGAATCAGCTCAGAATTCTGTCAGCTGGGAAAAGAGGGGACGAGATGTCAAACAATGACACCTGCTACAGGGCAGGTGATGCTTTAGGGGATTCGGACCCAGCTCTATTTCAAGTGAAGTCTTCATGTGGCTACTGTCTCATGAAATGTGGACTTGCTCTTGGCAAATTCTCAAGCACTTTAAAGGGTAGCCGTGGGGTTTCTTGGGTGAAAGTTATTCTGGACATACTGGATTTCATCAAACCTAAGAAACCATAGAGTATAAGATTCACCATTATTTTATGAACCTCTAAGTTAAAAAAGTTACTTTGAACTCTGACATAATGTTCTAAAGTGGTTGTATGTGGCTCTTGAGTCTGCAATACTAGCCCCTTCCTGCTTTGAAATTTCCTTCACCTCTCTGGAGGAATTCTGCAATTACTCCTGCTTCCAGTTGCCTTGCTTCATGTGGGGCAAACAGAACTGCTTCATTTCTTGTGGATTTCTTCTTTTTTTAGGTCTTGAAAGCAGTTGCTTTTTGCTTTGTGAGAAAGTATGGAATTGCAGTTGTTCCTATAATAACAAATATTTGCTTCACAAATGTCAATGCCACTCCTCTGCTTCTTTATGCATACACAATAGCTCATTATTTGGACGCCAAAATGCAGGCTAATCTTTCAAGAGCCTTTTAAATAGCATTGAACCTCAACACCCATCCTTGCAACCACGTATTGAACTCCTCTGAAATTCGGATGACAATATCAACAGCTGTGACCAAGTTTGCCATGCAGCGGCAATGAAAACTAACTATACCATGATTGCCTTGATTCTAAGGCACATTTTGATTTTAAAGACGGTAAAATGTGGGAGAAAAAGGGCAGGTCTTAGAATGGATGAAAATGGGTACATCTAAATAGTGGAATAGTCTTTGGCTTAATCAGAACTATTGATGGCTTCGTGTTCCTCATTAACGCCCAGGAGAGCCTGGGCTCAGCAGTGCACTAAAAATGCAGGGAAAATCTGGTCAGTCGTGGCTTGAATGGTCCTAATTAGATCAGAAAGACGCCCGAGCCAGGCTCTTTGCTGAGCTGGTTGTTCCACATGAGTGGTCACCCCCAGTGCTTGTGATTTTCTTATTGCTAATTGGACAAACGCTGGTGTCGTCGGTCACTTCCTGAATTTGTTTTCTGCTCCGTTGCACTCTTCACCGAGGCAATAAGATACTGCTGGAGAGGAAGAGGTGTGTGTGTGTGTGTGTGTGTGTACATGTGGGTGTACACACACACATGTACACACACACAGGAGAGACGGGTTGGGGGGGAGAGAGAGAGGCTTGGCAGTCTTGAGTTTAGTGAGGAAAATCACTCGCCTTAAAAGAGTTGGTTTCTAAAAATGCTGTGATCTAGTAAGCTGTGTGAAATCAGAAAGGCAGCACAGCCCTTGTTGGGATTCTGCAGGAGGGCCTCCCGGACACAGTCTCCTTCGGGGACCCGGTCTCTGAGATGCGCTTGGAATCCCAGGAAGCCCGGGTCTGAACACTGCAAATCCTGGAAAACAAAACCAGGCCCAGGCCAGACTGCCCTGTGCAGATACGGATTTCCAGAGAGGGACAAGTTAAAAAAAAAAGTGTGAGAACCATCTTATCTGAGGTCAAACAAGTGAAGGGCACTTTCTTTCTTTCTTTCTTTTTTTTTGATGGCTTGCTGAAGAAAATAACACTTTTTTGGCCAAGTGCCACTCTGCTGTGAAAGTCCACTGTTCCTCAGCATCTTGGTGCCTGGCCCACCCACCCAGCAGAAAGCATGTGCCTGTCGGAGGCAGGAAGGGAGCCCTGGACTAACACATCTCTCCGTCCCCCAGGATCCTTTTTGCTCCCGGCACAGCCGGGTTGAGGCTGAGACAGCATGTGACATGATTTTAGTAAACCCCATCTTTCTTCATGCTTCTGAACCCTGGAATCGTTATTTCTTCTTCTAATACATGTGTTTTTTCAGTTTCACCTCTCACCATGGTAAAGAGTGGAAGAAAAGAAAAGTTCTTTCTTTCTTTCTTTCTTTCTTTTTTTTTTTTTTTGGCAAATAGTGTATGGTATTAGACCAGTGCACAATAGTGAAAGGTGCTCACTCTGTAATCTGATAGGACTGCATTCCGAACCTGGCTCCTTCGCTTAATGTATTACCCTGGACGAGTGTCTTAACCCCTATAGATCTAGGTTTGCTTATCTGAAAAATGAGGGTACTAATGGGAAACCCGTCCCTGATTGCTGGAGGATGAAATGAGATCGCTCATGCACAGTCATGCCCTGTGTGGCACCTGCTAAGGGTTCAATAAATGGTAGACCACACTGCTACATTCTGTTTACATTTGAGGGGTTTTAAGTTCCTTATTACTCCTTACTGATTTTATCACTGTCAACCCCATGTCCCCAAAGGGAGGATCTGTCCTTGACCCTGTTCTCGTCTTGTGGACAGGCTTTCTGCAGGCGATCGCCTCTTCCTCCCTCCTGTACCTCGAGTTCTGTGTTCCTACTGCTGGTGTGATCTTTCTTCCCAGCCCTGGATTTACCCAGTCACCTGCTGACAGAACCCAGCTTGCAAGTAATATTGAAACTGAACTCACTGTCCTCTCCCGACACCCGCTTTTCCTCCGTGGTTTCTCTCTTACATGGGCCCTCAGTCGCCCTACGCAGAACTGGGGTGGGTCCCAGCCCTGCTTGCTCTCTGATTCTTCACCCCCAGGGATTCACTGAGGCTCCTGCTCTTCTGTCCCCTCTGCCCGTCCCCTCACTCTTGTCCAGGTGCGCCAGGATTTCTGTAGTTTTACTGTAACCAGCATTTGTAACAGGCCTCATTTCCCTTCTCTCCATCTACCAACCCATCCTTCCCTCTGTTGTTCTTGTCTATTTACAACCCTCTTTAAAAACCTTCTGTGGCTCCACATTATCCTCAGTGTAAAATCCAAACTCCTTACCAGGGTGTGCAAAACCCTTCCTGATCCGGTCTGCCCCTCTTGCTTTCTTACAAAGGGACTTTTCCCTTTGTCTTCAAATTCTTCACACTCCAGCCTGTATGGGAATGCTTGGAATACTTCCTGATCAATGGGAATCTCCTGAACTTTGCATAAATCCTTCCCTCTGTCTGGAAGGCAATCTCCCTCATTTTTTCCCCTTGGCTTATTAATTTCATTGGGTAATTCATTTCAGTTTAGTTGACTCTCCCATAAAGTCCTTCCTGACTGTACCCTCAAATCTGGGTTAGGTTCCCTCCATAGCACATTGTTCCCTATGCATTCCTTCATCATAACTCTTCACATTCCTTCAGTGAAGGGAATTTATTTTTAAGCTCTGCATCCACCATACCTAGCATTAAGTAGAGCACACAATGAAATACAGTGTGTTTTCTGGAAGAGTGAACAGAAGAAAGAAGGAAGGAATGGATCATTTGGACCGGACTAAATCTAGAAGGTAGACGGTCTTCTAACACTTGATGTCAGCATCTCAGTACTTGCCCCAGAGCCCTTTACATCAGGAGATAAATCACCTGTGTTCCCTCTCAGTTGTCTGCCCATGGACAGAACCCCCTGTGCCCTCCAGAATCAAACACCATGGCCCTCTAGGGCCAGGTCTTGGGCATGGGAGGAGTGAATCACTCTGCTTCCCAGGTTCTGTCCTTCTGACAAAGGAAATCATATACAGAGTCTAAGTCCACCTTCTCAGCCACTTGACCTTAAAGTACTGAAGATGTTGAGAGAATGAATGCCCAGATATGTTGGTCAATCAGCCCCAGTTCCAGCCTTTCTTACTTGATGTTCAGGTTTTACGCATCAATTTTTATTTTCAAGTGGCCTTATAATGGTTAATAACATCTCTTCCACTTCCCTTTTTAGCATTATTTCCTGTTTCTCTGTAACAAAAGAGACACTTTGACAACACATGAATATATCTGTAGATCTGGGGTGCTCTTTTAAAGCTTGTGGGTTTTTTAGGCTTTTCATCAGATGTTTGAGACTTCTGTATCTCAAATTTACCCTGAAGATATTTAAGTTCTGAGTAGCTCTAATCAACTTAATTTTCAAAGCACTGACCTTCAGTGCACTGAGGGAGTTTGAACAGATCCTTTGCCCAGTCTGGTGCATTTTTAGTACTTTTGTCCCTTATTTCTGTGAATAGTGAATTAAAGCAATGTGGAGAGGGTAAAGTTAGTATTAGGAGGACTTGCTCCTCTCTTGACCATTAATAGCTTCAATGAAAAAGAAGTCATTACATGAAAAATTTCTTGTTTTTTTTTTTTTTTCATTCAGCTATTATAGGTCCAGAGCTACTTTTAGACAAGGGCTAATGCTTTTTATTTCTATAGAGAGGATCTTTTAGGTGCCAAGAAGGCCATGCCCATTCCTCCAGTGGTTTAACTTGACAAGGGAGGTTAACAGATTGATCCAAGGTCACATAGTAAGTTAAGTGTCAGAGTCTGAGAAGAACAAACACCCAGGCTTGGCATACTGTCACTGCAAAATTTTGCCAGCTGTACCCTAATGGTCTGATATTTTATACCGTAGGTGATACACTTCCTTTATCAGTCACTATCTTCCTCTGTGACTAGATGGAGTTTTTTTTTTCTCACAAGCACGGGAGATTTGGCCTCCTTTAAAGTTGACCTCAGGATCCTTTAATTGATAAGCTTGTCATCCTCAGGTACTCAAGACACAACGAATGGGACACACAGTTCCTAGGATGCCTGCAGGTGTGCTTTCCCAGGGGACAAACCAGAAATGATGTCCTAGACTGATGTCCCGAGAATCCTGGCATCATCCATGCTGGAGTTCTTGGCTGCATGTTTCAAAGAAAATTCCAGAACATAGGCCCCGACCTCAGAGATTTGTATTCAGTTGGTTTGAGGTGAGGCTCAGGCATGGTTATTTTTAAAAACCTCTTTGAATGATTTCAATGTGTGACCAGCGTTAAGGACCAGTATTCTTGGCTTTCCCGCCGATTCGGTGCCGAACCACTTGATCCTTAAAAGGAGGCTTTGTAGCTGTGGCCAAACAGGTCGGAACTTTGCTCTATTTTTAATGTAAGCCACATTTATTGTACTCTGCAGATGCTGAAGAATGCTGGCTTATCCTCGGGAGTCACAGACTAATGATCTAACTTCTCTGTAAGGAGGCCCAGACAAATGAAGCAAACTGAATCTCTCATCTTCTGAAGCAGCTGGAGAGGTAGAGCTTGAATGGAACAGGCCGGCATGGCCTTTGGAGTGAGTAAAATTGTGTCTCTTGTACCTGTCAGAAGTTCTTGAAATAAAGTAGTGGATGAAAGGGACCGGTGGCTATCATTTAGGGTTTTTTTTTGGAAGGCTTTGAGAAGTTCTTCATCAGAAGGGAATTTGTAACTGGGGAGGTAACTAAAAAACTTGCCAGGGATTGAGGACTGATCGGCAGATGAGACGGTCCGGGCAGGGAACAGATGGCTATTTTTCTGGGTAGCGAGCTTTGGTGGGGACCTGCACAGAGATCAGATCAACAAAACTTGTGCATGCTCAGATTCTTTTTCGTTTTAATTACCCAACCTTGTAGCACCCTTTGAGACACAAGGCTCCTTAAGAAAATGGGGTTCATGGGACGCCTGGGTGGCTCAGTTGGTTAAGAAAATGGGGTTCATAAACCAGCTCTCTGCCCTCCTCCTTGCCCATGACGGCTTGTCCAGGACAGAGCAGCAGTGAGGCTGGGCGGCTTTTTGTCTGGCTTTCATCTCAGTTCTTGGTTCACATTCTGAAAATGTAAAATCTTCAAAAGTGTTATAAAGAAAATGAATCGTAGCCATTCTAGAGACTGGTTTTGAAAGGCTGGGATGTGGTGATCACCTGATGAGAAGCACACAGAGCTAGAACTCTAAGAGGATGAGTTGCTTAGACATTACACACCTTTCCTCCCATTTTTAGGGCCTGCTCCATTGCCCTGGAGACCTCCTTGTTGTCCACGTAACCCAGGCCCCCCTCTCTTGGATCCCCTGGAAGATTTTGTTTCTCTACCATCCATTCCTGCTTCTTTTATTCTTAGCATTGTTTTGTTTTTTTTTCTTTGACAAACTACTCATCACCCACTCAGTCCATAGAATTCAGGTGGGAGCTGTTACTGACCTTCTCCCCTAACATCTATTCATCTTAGCCCAAGGTGGACATATCTCCTGGGCCTGGCCAATTCACATATAATGGGGTTGGTCACATTGCTCAAGTTGATCTTATGAATTCTGGCCCAGGTATTTTGTGGGAACTATTGAGAAAGAAGTTCTTTCTGTCTCTTGCATTTACCAAGCTGGTGACCAGGGGTTACCATGAGGGGGGTAGCTTTTTGAGAAATGGAAACAAAACAGAAGGAAGTAATGTCAAGAGATGAAGCGTGGCATACTTCCTGACAACGTCTTTTGAATATCTGGATCCAATCATAGTTACCAGATATGCCCACTGGACTTTTCTGTTATATTGGTCAACAGATCTTCCTTCCACGCGGCTTTCCTCTAGCTGGTTAAAGCTGTGTCTCTGTCGCTCATAGGATCCTTTCATAAGAGGTTCCTAATGAACACTTTCCTAGTGTACAATCCAATAAATCCAATGTACACTAGTGTACAATCCAATCAAAGCTAGTCTGTTCTGTCTCCCTGGGGACAGGCTCTTGCGACAGTGGTGCATAGTGAGCTCACCCAATGAGTCTGTGCTCATGAGCCATTGGGAGAGGGGTCTTGGCGGGGTGTTGTCTCAGGCAAAGGGTTTATATTCTGATAGCAGTTTTCTGGAGACAACCCTTCTTCTTCTTCCTCCTACTCTTCTTCTCTTTCTTCTTTTTAAAGATTTTATTTATTTATTTGACAGAGAGAGAGAGAGAGATAGCATGCATAAGCAGGTGGAGGGACAGAAGGAGAGGGAGAAGTAGATCCTCTGCTGAGGGGGGGGAGCCAGATGTGGGGCTTGATCCCAGGACCCTGGTGTCATGACCTGAGTCGAAGGCAGATGCAGCTGGGGCTGAGGTACCCAGGAGTCCCCAACACTTCTTCTTTTTTGATGAACCCAACATGATGATTGTGAGGAGTACAGAGAAGGAGGGATTAGGAATGAATCACTACTGAGTAACTTCTTTGTGCTGGGTACTGTGTCTGAGGCTTCACAGGTCACCTCAATCCTTACATAGATCTTAGGTATATTAATATTGCTGGTTTACAGATCAGAAAATACTAACAACAGTAATAACAGCTACTGTTTATTGAATGGTATGTTCTAAAGTGGACTCTAATTCTACTTTATCCATTATAATCATAATAACCTGCAAGGTAGAGATTACAATCTATATTTTATGGATGATGAAACAAATTTCAGAATGGTTAAGTTCACCATCACACAGCTAAAATAGAGGATAACTCTGCCTTCAGACAGACCCAAATTGAAAGCAGCTTGACTTGTGCCTGGATGGTTAGTGGGTTAAGTGTCTGTAGCTTAGGTCATGATCCCAGTGTTGGGCTCTCTGGTCAGCAGAGAATGGGCTTCTCCCTCTCTTTCTGCCTGCCACTCCCCCTGCTTGTGCCTGCTTGTGCTCTCTCTCTGTGTGTCAAATAAATAAAATATTAAAAAAAAATGAAAGCAGCTTGATATGAAACAGATCTGCACTAATAGGCTGGCGATGGGTCTGGTCAGGTAGATACATTGGGCTAAGGAGGGCCTTTCAGCATGCCTGACATTGAAAGGGGATGAACAGTTCAGTGGGAATAAATCATGTAATGTGCTGCCCGCCTCAGGCCCTGGCCTACGGACCATTAGCTTTAGTAGGGATGTCTGGTCAGATAACTTGTTTAACAAGATCTAAAGGAGTTCTCTACCCAGAACTTTAGAAAGACAAGAAAGAATAACTAAGGACACTTTGTAGAACACAGCTCTCATCCAGCCTATATATTATAAAATAAACCACACATATCATAAACATACTGGATGCTCCTTATATTTGAGCATCTGGTGTTAATGACTAGTTGGTAAAGCGTGGAGCTGGCTGGGATTATGGGGTGCTTGCCAGGGCCTATTAGTATTCTCTCCTTATGGTGTGTGAGTCTTGGGAGTTTTGTTGATCTGCTAATGTCCTGTGGTGATTTGTGTCCCACATCGATCCATGCCAGCCCACTTGAGCCGCGGACTCTTCTTTCTGAATCAGAGTCAATATCCAAGTTACAAAGTGTTCTCTTAGAATGCAACCACTTGGAGTTCAGTCTTGAAGGTTTATCAATTGCATTTCAGTCATGCCATGTAGTCCTGTTCCAATTGTTAAATTAGTTAAACAAAGAAGCCATTAGACTGAGGTGGCTCTAATGTCCCACTACTTATGTAGCAAATCAAAATCTAAGCCTGTGAAGGCCTCAAGGTTGTAAAATGGAAATGCTAAAGACAACCAATCACAAAGAGCCAGGTGACTTTCAGCTGCAGCCAATCAAACACTTTCTTGCTTCCGTACCTTCTCCTGATGAGCCCTTCCCTTAGCACCGGTCAGCAGAACTCTCTTAACCACTTATGGGTTGGTGGGGCCCCATTACGATCAATCTTTGCTCAAATAATATTAAAGTTTTTAGTATGCCTCAGTTTATCTGTTAGCAGCACCCATGGCTGTGGGCCTGGGGTAGGCTGGAAACGACTCCCACAGATGTCCATGTCCTAGTCCCTGAAGCCTGGGAATCTGTCACCCCACATGGTGAAAGGTGCTTTGCAGATGTGATTAAGCTCGGGATTTTCAAATCGGGAGATTATCCGGATTATCCAGGTGGACCCAATGTAATTACAAGTTCCTCATAAGAAGGAGGCGCAGGGTCAGTGGAAGGAAACGCGGCAGCGGGAGAGAGAGGTTGGAGCAAGACGGGGAAGTGGTGATGAGCCCCGCGCACGGCCTCACCCCCAGAGGTGGAAGAAGGCAAACAGCCTCTCTCCCCCAGCCTCCAGCAGGAACCTATTCTACTGACCCCCTGACCGCAGGACAGTGGGCCTGATTTGAATTTCCGACCTCTAGCACTGTAAGATAATAAATTTGTGGTAATTTGTTAACAGCAGCGGCTCCAGACCAAAGCTTAGATATTGGAGGGATGTTTTTCCTGCAGCAAACGCTTTCTGCAAATACCCGCCACACAGCATTTTAGAGTCGTGCTTGCGAGGGATACCCCTGACGTCCCCTGCTCCGTCTAGGTGGGTTTCACGGCTTCCTCTGGCTTTCAGAGGGAAAAGGATAACTTCCGATTTGTGTGCATCTTCAAAAACGTTCCCCCTCCCTGGCAAGGCCTTTATGCTCCGCTCTCTTCCTGTGTCTCACTAGCAATTGGTCCCCCCCACCACAGCAGCTACCAGTAAAGCTGGGCTTCACTGGATAGTGGAGCTCTGGTCGGTTGACAAATACAAAGTTAACCATTTAACTCACACTTAAAAGTTGCAATTTGGAGATTGCCGCAGAAGGCCCGCTTGTGCTCGGTTACTGAGGGCCTTGACTACCGGGACTTCATCACAGTGCTTGGCCTCAGTGGGACGGGAGAATGACTTGACTTGGGATAGGACTTGGGTGTTATTGGCACCAATTAAACTCAAAAAACACTGGTGATTAAGCTTGCTTTTGTCCGTCCATACCGGGCATAATGAGTGCTGGTGACTGGTATTTATAATTGCCGTTTGGGAGCCATTTAGTAGGAAACAACTGTGATTAGAAGTTTGCTTAGCAACTATTAGGTCAGCACAAAGGGAAGTGTTAATATATAAAAGGTTAGAGGAGGGGCACCTGGGTGGCTCAGTGGGTTTAAGTGCCTGCCTTCGGCCCAGGTCATGATCTCAGGGTCCTGGGATCCAGCATCTGGCTCTCTGCTCAGCAAGGAGGCTGCTTCCCTCTCTCTCTGCCTGCTTCTCTGCCTACTTCTGGTCTCTCTCTCAAAGAAATAAAAATCTTAAAAATAAATAAATAAATAAATAAATAAATAAATAAATAAATAAATAAAACGTTAGAGGATATTTAATTCAGGACAGCTATTTTCCAAAGAAGGCATTAAAAAGATGTTTGGTGAGGTCTAACATGGGAGAGTATCAAGGGAGAATGTGGTGCCTCGGGGTAGGGTCCTCCTCTTTACCTCTGGTGGCCCCTGAAGGTCCTGGGGGAGCCGCTGTGGCTCAGGCGGGGGCAGGCTGGGTGGGCAGCCCTGTGCCGGAGCAGAATTCACCTTGTAGATGTCAGCCTTGCTGTCTCTCCCATCCAGACTGAGGCTGCCGGACAAACCCTCAGTGATGGGGTCTCTGAGCTTCCCCTCTGTGTGCTCCAGGCCAGCCAGACCCCTTTGCGTTCCAGAGTCTGTCCTTCAACTGGGGACAATACAATTGATTAGGATTTATTTTTCTAAATTACAACTATAGTTCAGTTTTGTTTCTTTGAAATAGCACCCTGGTTCTCTTGATTGGAGTTTTGAATGTTCCCAATCTCTTCAGTCACACATTTACAATCTTTTGGCTTATTTCTACAGATGGCTAAATTCATGCATTATGTATGGTTTTACAGGTGGTGCCTCAGAGGGCAAATTTATTCTTGAATATTTGCTGAGTACTATGGCCACTCCCAAGACTTATCCATGTGTGAGGTGATGATCCCACTAGGAGGGGAGCTGCTTCCTCTCCTCATTGGAAGCCCACCCAGTAGCTTGGCAAGGGTGTCTGTGAGGGGGACAGAGAACACATCTTCTTTCCCCCCAAATTTCTGAATGGGGAGGGGATTGTAAGTATTGCCATTGGATTAGAATGGTCAAAAGTGTATAAACTCAGCTTCAAAACTTGAGAACCTCAAGTCATGGTTCTCTTTGTTCTACCACAATGCAAAACCCCCATGTTTTTCACCATCTAGAACAGAAAAACCACTTGAAAACTCAGGTACGACTTTCCTGATAATGACTTGTCAGGCCCGCATCTCTGTCTTCAGTGAGGCTCTGCTCACTCAGCTGTGCTTGGTTCAGGACCCACATTTTTTACTCTCTTCCAATCAGTTGCTATTTCGGTTGTGGTTGGTTATGACTTCTTTGTTGCAATTGTGCTTAATTAACATTGATGTGCAAATGAGAGTATTCTGCCCACCCCCCCTCCCCACCGGTATCCTACAGAGGCTGTGCAGATATTATAGTTTCCGGTCTCCCTCTCTGCTCCTGCTTCTCTCTCATCACCACCAGGTCTGCCCCTACCTGGGTCAGAATTTCTGTGCAAGTTTGAAGAGGAAGAACACAACACCAGCACATCCCAATCACATGCTCCCTGCCCCCTACATCCCAACACTTACATCATGTGCCAGCCATAAATTTCAAACGGTTGTCCTGTCTCCCCAGGGCATCAATATTTGTTCAGAGACCCTCAGGCTCCACTGTTTCCAAAGGGGGCTTTCTCATGTTATGCAGTGTCTTCATCACTTGAACTTGACCCACAAATGCTGCTCTCCAAGGGATCTCACACAGTGTGGGAGACACATCACTGGGCTAATTACATACAATGGAGAAAAGTTTACTTCTCAGAGCAGGAACCCTTTTGAGGTTAAAGCCACAATAAGTGCTTGTGAGATGCTGATGCCTGAAGAGAAAGAGTTTATAATGCCCCCCAACCCAGTGGTTCCCGCCCACCCAAGAAAGGCAAGTCTAATGGGTGTTGTAGGGAGGAGCTGTCCCTGTAACAAGGGTGATGCCTGGAGGTCATCTTAATTGAGCTACTAAATGGAGTTGTGTGTATTTTTTTCCTTTCCAGTGTGGATGGGTCACCGTTTTTATGGCTGTACTTGTTTCATCTTTCTTAAAACTGGCTTGCTTATCGGCACAACTGGGTGTTGTGGACCGAAAATTATTAGGAGCAATATTTTTCCCTTCAAATGGCAAGCCTCCTCTACGTCTTCCTAGGTTACCTGTCAAAAGTATTTAGTAAGGGGCACCTGGGTGGCTTAGTAGGTTAAGGCCTTTGCCTTTGGCTCAGGTCATGATCCCGGTGTCCTGGGATCAAGCCCCACATCAGGCTCTCTGCTCAGTGGGGAGCCTGCTTCCCCCTCTCTCTGTCTCTGCCTGCTTCTCTGCCTACTTGTGATCTCCGTCTGTCAAATAAATAAATAAAAATCTTTAAAAAAGTGCTTAGTAAAACCTGATTTGTGGTAGGTGGGTAACTGAATCGGATTTGCTTGCAGCTTCTCGGCATGTGTTTCTCAAGACATTAGCATATGAGGACACTGGCAGCCATCTTATATATCTGTGGACCACCATTTCCATAGAAAAAAAGATGCAAGATAAATTCTTTTTTTTTAAGATTTTATTTATTTGTCAGAGAGGGAGAGAGAGTGAACAAGCACAGGCAGACAGAGTGGCAGGCAGAGGCAGAGGGAGAGGGAAAAGCAGGCCCCCTGCTGAGCAAGGAGCCCGATGTGGGACTTGATCCCAGGATGCTGGGATCATGACCTGAGCCAAAGGCAGGCACTTAACCAACTGAGCCACCCAGGCGTCCCACAAGATAAATTCTTAAAAAGTCAAATGAAAACTGTGTTCGGGTGAAAAACAACTGTTTTTCTCCCAGTGAGAGACGTGATAGAGTTTGCCATCCTTCACTAATGAATCCGTGTTTGTAAACAGATCCTATAATTTATCTGTCCAGCGGTGGAGGGTCTGAGCCACAGATGGATTTCCCTACCTAGTCTATTGCTTTTTAGTTTGTATTTCTCCTAAATTTGGAAATCTGAAACTGAAATATGTCTTCAGTAATGGAGGGACGTGAGGGGTGTGTCTATCAGATAGTTCTGGGTAAGCCCAAAATTATGGCGTGCTTTCTCATTATTGTCTTGGAGCCCATCAGCCCCTCTTTCAATGAGCGTGTCCTACCGTGGAAATAGGAATGTTTCGACAAGGAAGATGATAGTGAGTGGAGACCTTCTTCATCTTTTGGTTGGGTTTGTCAGTCTTCTTCATACTCTTTTGTAATATTTAGATGTGGGTTTTAAACGTGGCAATTGATAAACCATGTATTTCTTTCTCTCAGGAGAGGAGAAAAGCATTTTCAGAAAACAGCCTCTACCAGGGGTGGAGCTGTCTGCAACAGCGGTTGTTTGTCAAAAATTTAAATGTCTATTTCCAATATTAAAATATGGTATTTCAGCTCTGAAGTGATGGGTTCAGGCTGTTGAAGACACTGAATAAAGGACCATGATATGTAACTTGAGCAACAGCTAAGTGAGCAATTATAGAAATACTCTCTGCTGGCTTCCAGAGTAATGAAGTCAAAAACATTCACCATTAGAAAACAAAACAACAAAACAATAAAAACCCGAGCCCCTTCTCATTGACAGAGTATTTGGGTGAGTGAAAGCACCAGAGAGATTCACTGGCCATTCTTTACAAGGCACACCGAAGAACTCTATACTTGGTGGCAATGGTTGGATTTGGTATGCAATTTTTTTTAAAGATTTTGTTTATTTATTTGATAGCATGATCACAAGTAGGCAGAGAGGCAGGCAGAGAGAGAGGGGGAAGCAGGCTCCCCACTGAGCAGAGAGCCAGATGGGATGCAGGGGCTCGATCCCAGGACCCTGTGATTATGACCTGAGCGGAAGGCAGAGGCTTAACCCACTGAGCCACCCGGGTGCCCCATGGTATGCAATTTTTAATGTTAAATCAAGGTCATGGCTTAAAATGCCATCTATATGCCGATGGTTCTCACAAAAAGAAAATTGCAGGTTTAACCTGCTGGTCTCTGAGAAGGATGGGAGGTGCAGAGGGCTAACCCCTCAGTGGGACTGAAACTGCCCCTGTGGTACCCTGCCTGGATTCGTAGACCCCAAATGCCTCACAGACACATGAGTGGAATAAATGCTTACCCCCTGTGGTGCTGAGATTTTTTTTTTTGTAGTTGTTCATTATTCAGCAATAGCTGCCAAAAATACCTTCTTTCTAGCATTACCTCCCTAGAATCTATTTTCGACACAGAAGGTGGAATGATCCTTTTAGAAGCTAGATTTTGCCCGTTCTTTTCCAGATAAGACTAGAACTTTCTTCCCACAGATATCTCCGTGGTTTGCTCCCTCACCTTTGTCAAGTCTTTGCTCAAATGCCACCTTCTCACAGAGGCCTACTCTGATCATCCTATTTGAAGTTCCAACCTCTACACTACTCCTCACCATATATTCCCAACCCCCCTTACCTGGCTCTCTTTTCCTCTCCCATAGTGTAACACTTTGTAATATATATACATTCCTTGTTAAAGTCTGCTTACTTCTGCTAGAATGTGAGCTTTATGAGGGCAAAAAAATATTTGTTGTTATTTCTCACTCATGTATCCTAAGTACCTAGAACAGTGCCTGATATATTGTAGGTACTCATTAAATATTTGTTGAATAAAGGTTAAGAGTACATTCGTGACCACTGAGGTTCTCTCTGAATAAAGCAATGTGTGGATGGACATTTTTTTTTCTTTTTTCTTTTGCCCAGCAAACGGTTGGCTACCTAACAGTACTTTATCCTAACACACCCTCCTTTCTAGAAGGAGAAAATATGTTAATCAAAATGAGCTGTGTCCTGTTAACTGCTGAGTGGTGAACTACAAGGGTTGCTGGACCGAAGTGACCAACGCTATCCTTCTAAGTCATGGACAGACTTCAAAAGTAGAGGGATTTTTGTGAAAATCACAGTTCATATCACATTTAAAATGAGTGGCCTGGCTGAGAACCAAATGGTTCTGTCACTTTATTTCGAAAACCACCAACCTGCCTGCAGACCCCTTGACAGATAGTTAAAGACACCTGTTAACCAGATGCCAAGCCTGAGAAACATTGCTCTGGCCTCAGCTGCTCAAAGGGCAGCAAGTCAGCGTCACTTGACAGCTGTCTGGAAACACAGAACTTTGGGTCCTGCCCCTGACCTTTGGAATCAGAATCTGTGTTTTAATAAGGCCCTCACGGCATTCCAATGCACATCAAAGTCCGAGAAGCTATTCTAGAACTCTTTTTCTAACATAGGTTCCAGAAGGGGGTACTTACTCTCTTAATAAAGGGTGAGTTGCAGGCTTTCAAGATGTCAATCCACACCAACTCAATTAGCAACTGAAGAGAAGTAGAAAAGGCCTCTCCCCAGTGTGCCCTTTGGCCTTGGGGATCAGTCCAGCTGAAGACACTGGGCTCAGCAGACTCAGAAGAGCTTTTTACCTCCTCCTTAACTGCCTAGAAGAATTTACATAGCCTCCTCCCCCAGAGCTATCTCCAGGGATCACTTTTTACATCACAATGACTTACCTGCATAACAAAGAAAAGTTTACCAACATTTGCTCTTCCAGTCTTTCTGTGAATCGTCTTCCTCCCCTTTGAAGCCCCAGATCAATACCCCCTTCTCCCGAGCTTTGAATGGCCTGTCAGCCTCAATTACCTGACTGCCGGGGAGTCTCATATTTTAATGGGGCTCCTGTATGTACAGAATTTGTTTTTCTCATTAATCTGCCTCATGTCAATTTAATTATTAGATCAACCCCAAGAACCTAGAAGGGAAAAATGGAAATGTTTTCCACCCCTAAGCAATCGCTGACTGAGCCCCAGATCCTCTCTTCATTTCTGGTGGGCACAGCCTGTGGTGGGGGAGGGGGGGAGGGCTAGTTCTTGGTCAGGGTTTCACCAGGAAAAGGATGCACTTGCACACCCATAGCCAAGGTTGACAGAGCCAAGGTCGGGCCAGATTCTGATGCAGTCCTCATCTTTGGATCCAGTGTGATGAAAAGGAGCAATTTAAAGCGATTTGGCAGATGATGGTGTGTGGTCACGGGGGCTTGAAGGGAGCAGTTATTTTTTCCTCTTTTGTTCGGGCAGCAGCTGTGGCTCCCTAGAAATGATATCCCAAATGTGTTGTATGCCAGGGATTTAGAACTTGATGATTCGCAGGTTTTGTGAGTCGGACAGTGGTCTCAGCGATGCCCATAGTTAGGGCTGGAGGGTTGAGAATTTGCTTCCTCAGCACCGCTCGGTTGGTTTTGGCCAACGTGCTCCTCACTGCTCCAGCAAATGTGATGCCACCAGACAGGCGTCAGTCCCCGCCATCACAGCTTGCTCCTGTTTATTCTTCTTTTTCCTTAGATAGTCCTCCCCACATTTCCAGCTTTTGCAGCCCATCCCGACCACCACTTCCTCTAGGAAGATTTCTATGACTTTCTGCGCCCAGATCATGTCTCTCCTTCCTAGAAGGTCCTTGTAATCTAGTGGTTCCCAACCTTGGCGGCATCTTAGAATCATCTGGGAAGCTCTAAGAGATCTCTTTGTTCAAGCCAGAGCCCAGACCAACGAAGTCAGAATCACAGGGGCTGAGACCCAGGCTTCAGTAGACCGTGAGCTCTCCAGGTGAGACCAGTGAGTCTAGAGCTAAGCCAGGTGGAGAAGCAGTACCATAACCCTTTTCCTTTCTAGATTTCTCTTCAGCCTGGGTCTGCTATGGATCGCACAAGAAACCACCGTTATCCCTGTGCCCAGATTGTAAGCTCCTGGAAATCAGGAGCAGAGTTTGCTTACCTCTCTATCCTCGATAGCATCTAGCATGTAGCTCAGGGAACTTGCACAGGGGTTCCCCTACCAGTCACTCACCCCTCTGTAGGGCTGCCTTGGATGACCGCCGACCGTACTCAGAGGGTACCTTTGTTGTACCCTCTGTTGGCCTTTGTTGTTACCATCACTTCCAGTTCTGGATTCAGGGATTAGAGGTAGGGGAAGTCAGATATATATGAGCTGACATATACCAAAAGCTCTGGTGTTCTGCTAGAAAAAAGTGTGCTTAAATGTGTAGAGACTATAGACTTCTTTTTGTCTGTTTAGGAACTGTTTGTTTGAATTATCTTTGCTGCATGACAGATTACTGCAAAATCTAGTGGCTTCAAACCACAGCAAACATTAACTCACATAATTCCTGTGGATCAGGAATCTGTGAGGGGCTTCACTGGGGGGTTCTGGCTTAGGCTTTCTCATGAAGTTGCTGTCAAATTGTCAGCCGGGACGGTGGTCATAGCAAGGCTGGAAGGAGGTGAGGGATTCACCTCTAAGGTTGCTCATTAACACGAATGACAAGCTGGTGCTGATTGTTGGCAAGAGGCCTCAGTTCTTTGCCATGGGACTGCTTGAGTGTCTCTACATCATGGTGACTCATTTTCCCTCAGACTGTTCCAAGACCGGAAGGCACAAAGAAACATCTTTTATAATTATGTACTGTTATCTCTACAATATCATATTGGCTACACAGGTCAACATGGGAGGGGGCAACAAAAAGGGCTTGGCTTTTATTTATGGAAGGAACTGTCGTTGAAATGATTGTTCTTGATCCTCTATAGGATGGGCACGTGATGTAGGCTGGCCAACTCGATAACTTTGTCCCTTGGGTGAATAATAGCCATGTAAAGGTGGACACATGATGGACACAAAGTAGGCCAGCCATTGTCATTCCTAAGATTTTGCTGAGCAATGGAGAGAAAAATATCTTCTTGGTTAGGGTGTTATTGGCTGTAGGAATAATGGAAGTCCAGAGCTGCTGGTGGATATCTTTGCAACTGTTGGGTGGGTCTGGAGATAACAAGGCAAAAACAGAGAAGAGCAGTGTGTGTTGGAGGCAGGGGAGAGTCATCGAGAGAGGGAGAGAGGAAGTATTGATGTGGGAGAGTGGGGTTCTTGTCTCACAGAGTCCAAGAATGAATCTCACGGACAAAGGAGAGTGAGTGAGTAAAGCCATAGAAGTTTATTAAGCAAGGATACATGAAAAGCTCTTAGGAGTGAGAGGGACCCAATAGGGTTGCCACTGAGGGCTTTTAGGGATGGTCTTTTATAGAAAGCTAACCAGGGAACTTAAATCCTTCGAACATCTCTATTGATAGCACCATAGATTAAGGACTAGTGATAATTACACCTCCAATGGCTTATTTCCTTTTTAGGGTCTGGTAATTCTTGGTTGGTCACAAGTAGCTGTTGTAACAAGACCCTACCTCTGATACCTAGGACAGGATTGTCTGGTTTGTTCCCTTATCTCTAGTTTCCTTTCATCTCCCATGTTTTGAATTTTGTGAGCCTAATCCCATGGCCTCCTACCTATCTCCCTACCTAGTCCTGCCTGCTGCTTACTCAGTATCTTCATGGCCTGGTTTGTGCCCTTATAATCAGCTGCATCAAAGCTAACTTTGACTCCCGGAATTCTAAGTTATACAAGCGAAGACTTCTTTCTTCAGCTGTGTTGACCTGGATTTTTACCTCTCGGTACCAAATTAGTCCTGACTGATCCAGGGCCTGGAAGCCCGGGACCTCCCAGCTCCCTTTGGCTCACACTGCTCTGTGTGTGGTCATTCTCCCGTCTCTGGTCTCTTCATTATAAACCCCTAGGAAGCTGAGTGTATCTGTGAAGTTTCCTGTCCCCAGCGCTGGGGCATCAAGGGTTCCTGGTGCATATTGACAGACTTGTGCTAATTCTGCCTGCAGTCTGGTTTAGGGGAAATAATCCTGATCTTTGGAGCTATGCAGCTCTGGGTTCAAAACTCTCTTCTGCCCTTAATCAACTGTGTGATCTCAGATCAAGGACTTAACATCTCTGTCTCGCTCCATGCACAGAAAGCAGCACTTGAAATGTGAAGTTCCTGGGGCTGCCGTGAGGCTGAAATGAGATACCACAGCCAGAAAAGTGAGGTGCCTATCAATGGGTCATTTATTTCTTTTTCTTTCTAGACATAGGGCTGGGTACATTAGAGCTCTACCTAGCCAGGATTTAATTCAGGTCAGTTCTGTGAAATTAGCATATCTTGAATGCTTCCATCTGCAAGTGGACAATGGAGTTTCAGGGAGGTAATTTTGCTCAACTGAGGGCTGGTGAGTTTCACTCTAGGACTGCGTTGCCTTAGGCCATGTTCTGTAGTAGAGGGTATTTGAAGCTGATCTCTCCTACTGTGACCAGTTGTAGGAGTGGGGAGCCTTGGAGAGGATGCTGTCTTGCACAGAAGCTGACCCCTATAGTGCAGTTCAGATGGTCCATCCCCCTCCTTTACCTACAGACTGGCTTACTGGAGCTCCCCACCTCTCCACTCCTGGCTAAAACGAATCAGTCTGTGTGATGAGGTGAGCCAAGATGTCTCTGAATTGATGTGCTTCCTGGACTCTGGACTCTATCATTGCTCATCTGGTCCATCTTTATTTATCCCATTAATGATGCTGACATTGGCAATTCCTAACCTCGATTATCAGCAGTATTATTATTATCAGCAATTTGTCCAACTGAATGAATGACAGACTGATGGACAATATTTGGGAGATGTATGGAACCTTCCATAGGTAAGCCTCTCACTCCTTGCAACCTCGGCTATGCTAGCCAAACAGCTGCCCAGCTAGGAATAACAAACACCTGAGAATTTCTTCGCTAATCTCACAAGTACTTCAAGATCTTACTTCGGGCCATCCCGTAAACGGCAGTTATCCTTGAACTGTGCCACAGCTGGGGAAGGGTAGGAGTAAATCAGAATATAGCATGCAGCGTGTGTTTTAGAAACAAATCCCCAAAGTGCTCCTTTCCAAAACATTCGAATTCAGCAAATAATTTACCTGTTCCCTTAATTTTGCGTAAGCATTCCTCTTACAACTTTGTCCTTCTGTTCCAGTCTAGAGAGAGATGGGGAGGAGGAGGAGGTAAGAGGGCAGATGAGGGAAGAAAAATCTCAGCCCAGGGCAGGCCTTCAGAATGGGCAGTCTGGAACTCTCCGGTAGGAGTTGAAACTACAATTCTAAGGCGGAATTTCTCCTTCTTCCCATAAGCCTCAGTTCTGCTCTTAGGGCCTTTCAACTGATTCAATCAGGTGCACCTAGATTATGTAGCATAATCTCCTTTACTTAAAGCCAACCAATTATGGATGTTAATTACACCTTCAAAATACGCTGAATGCAGCACCTAGATTAGTGCTTGACGGAATCACTGGGGATTCTATCCTAGCCTAGCTGACAAGTGAACTTAGCCGTCACAGCTGAGGAAAGGTAGGGCAGTTGTATAAGGTCACAAGCACAATAACAGCAGAAATCAATATTTTCCTGTATCTAACCCTTGTCGCAAGGGAATGCCAGATCTCCAAGTAGGGGATTCTCCAAGGTTGTTTCCCAGGTGCGTACTCTGTTCACCTGCTGGATTTCGCACTCCCCAGTTCTCTGTCCTGTTCCCGCTTTCGTTTTTTTGTCAGCGGTTCTCCCCAGGGTTTGAATGAAAATCATCTGTGGTGCCTTTGAAGATGAATATGTGTATGCTTGCAAAGATTCTGGCATGGTCCTTTTTTGGGGAGGGCATACTGGAATTTCATTGCACGAGTTAGAGAAAGGTGAGGAAGTTCATGTAGTATTTGAAAAACTCTTGGCGAAGATGTGATGCACATCCCATCCCTTCAAATAGGCATTTCCAGGCTAGACCTTACCCTTAAATTTCAGATCCATGTAAATAACATCTGGGTATATCCACGCAGCTCTCCATAAGAACCCCAGGCTCAACATGTCCAGAACTGAATTTGTTGGCCTTTCCCCAGATCTGTTCCTCTTCTGAATACCCTCAATTAACTGGAACCATCAATCTGCTATCATTTAAGCCTTAAGCTTGGGGTCATCATGGGCTCCTCTATCTTTCTCACTTTCCATAGTCCAGCAGTTGTTAACTTTGTAGATTCTAGCTCTGAAGTTTATCCCATCCTCCCTGGTTCTGTCTTATTTAAGTTTCTCATCAGCTCTCTCCTGGGCTATTGAAATAGCATCCCAGCTGGGCTATTATACCACCTTCATCTTGTACTCCATCTTGTACTCCATCTCCCCACAATCCATGTCATTATCTTTCCTGTTTAAAATATTTCAGTAGCTCCCCATTGTCACGAGATCATGGCTCAGAGTCCTTAGTTTGACCCACACCTCCAGAAGTATCTTATTCTTCCATTTTCCTGCACTCAAACACAAACAGCCTATATGGAGCCAGGTGGGATAGCTTGTATTTCCTCTAATGTGCCTGGTTGCTTCCCCACCTCTTTGTCTCTGCTCATTCTGTTCCCCTCCAACTAGAATGCTCTTCCCGAATTCTAGTGATCAGTCTCACCTCCTGCCCCACAGACCAGCACCAATCATATATGCTTGGTCAAGCTCTATCATCTTTCAAGATCTCATGTGTAACTCTTTCTTTAAAGCCTTTCTTGACCATGCCTTCCCTCCCCTCCCCCATCTGGATGCCAGGACCCGCTCTCAGAACTGACCATACATACATGAATATGGCATCATTATAAAAATTAAAAATAATGTGGATAAACCAAGGGTTCTTTTGATTCAGCCCTTGTAATTTCATTCCCCTCTTGGTTATCAGTCTGTTGTAGATCATTCCAGACTGTTTTTTCACTAGCAATTTATCTTGGAAATATTTCCATGTGAGTGTGTGAATATGGACCCATTCCACACAGAGTGTAGTTGTTGCAGGGAATTCCCTGGTGGGAGAATATCATGGTTAACTCTTCTGCTATTGAGGGTATCTTCCTCCCCAATATTTACAGTAAGAGTGCCACAATGAATATCACTTTGTATGCTTCCTTATGCATAGATGCTAAGTACTACTTTTCTGCAGACTAGAATGTCTGGATAGAAGATATATATATATATGTTCGAGTCTACATATTCTTTCCAAATTTTTATATTTGAAAGTATGTTTTTTGTTTCTCATGCATTGATAAGAATTCTTTGTATATTTTGAAGAATAATCCTTAATCTGATACACACAGGCATACACACAAATTATGTACATATGTGTGTGTCTGTATTTCTCCAAGTTTGTCGTAAAATTTTGTTTATTGTCTTTGTCAGGAGAAATTTCCAGTGGTCCTCACTACTTAGTGAATGACAGCCCGTTTATTCTCAGCCCATATTACAATGCCATTTTTTAATAAATGAAATTTCTAACTATATTCATGAGTCTGTGTCTGTAGTTTGTAGTAGATTTTTGTGATTTCTTTTCTTTTTAAAGATTTTATTTATTTATTTGTCAGAGAGAGAGAGAGAGCACAGGCAGTCAGAGTGGCAGGCAGAGGGAGAAGCAGGCTCCCTGCTGAGCAAGGAGCGCAATGCAGGACTGGATCCCGGGACCCAAGGATCATGACCTGAGCCAAAGGCAGCTGCTTAACCGACTGAGCCACCCAGGTATCCCATGATTTCTTTTCTTATTTCTGGGTGAACGCCATACAATTTTGGTCACTATAGCTTTCCTGTATGTTTTGGTCTCTTATAAGGAGTCCACTGTTTTTTAGAAGTCTGTCTTCTTCTACTAGTTATTTGATGGATGGGATGGAGTCATATTTGTCTTTGAATTTTAAAGACCTTTTACATGGTTTTCATTCATGTGTGTTAGGTGATGCAGAGGAGCAAACCCAGAAGGTATGGGCACTATTGATGCTACACTTTATATTCTCAAGGTCTCAGAGATCATGGTGAAAATAACACATTTTCTGGTTTTTATTCCACTTCTTATCATAGTTCAGTACTTCAGTGAGTTATTTCATAGGACTCTTATTATTATTTAATTTGTTTTTGAATAAATAATTCATCTATAGCATACAAAACCCCAAAGGTACAGAAGTGATAAATTAAGTCTCCCCTCAGTTCTTAAGAGGCAATTATATTACCAATTTCTTCTTTAGTCTTCCAGAATGGCAACATACCATGCACTCTGTTCTGCACCTTGCTATTTTTATTTAGCAATATATCCTGGAGATCATTCTCCATCAGGACACGTGATGCTGTGTCATGAGATGGCTGTGCTGTGTTTTATTTAAACAAGAAGGCAATTAAAGGTGTTTCAGTAAATACTCTTTATATGTATAATAGTCTCAAATATCTAGAATAAAAGTTCTGCACATGAAATTAGTGGGCCAGAAGGCATTTGAATTTTCAGCTTTGATTTATATCGTCAAATTGCTCTCCAAAAACGTTTTAGAAACTTCATGAATGAAGACCTTAATGGCACTTGGCCACTGAGGCTTCTGACTTGCTCAGACATGTACTGAGTACCAGGGGGACACTACAGAGGGGCTAGCTGTGTGCCTGACAGTGAGTGGAATGTGTGTGTGTGTGTGTGTGTGTGTGTGTGATGTACACATGGTAAGAAGCTCAAGGAAAAACCATCAGTCAATTAATTAATTAGGCTCCTCTTTAAAGCTCTAATAATGAGGGCAAGCATTAGTGACTTGAATAAAGCCTTGCCTTTATTATTCATTAGAAACTGGCAGTAAATAATAGGTTTGAATTTCACAGTCCTCATGCTGCTAATCAAAGCACAAAATCTTAAGATCATAAATTATTACCCCTCACAACAGGAGCATAAAAGGAATTTGGTTTTATGAATTGCTAACTGGGACACTAGCTAGCCTCTCTCTGGGTCTTGGGCTGATTTAGAGGGAAGGAGGCTGGTGATTGCGTCTTGAAACTAGAACACGCAGATTGAATAGGGCATGATTTCCTGAGACTCACAATGTTTTACCTACCTGGAGTCAGGGGATAAGTGGCCTGACCCAGATTATACAGCCCCTCATTACTCTTCTTGGTAATGGTTCATGATGTTCAGCTGGAAAGAGTTTTTTCTAGGGGGCTTTCCTGTGGGCAGGAAGTTGTTTGTGCAGTGTCCTCTTAGTGAGTTGCTGCTGGCTTCAGATTGGGTACCTTCCGCTCCTCACCCTTCTCATTTCCATCTCATAGGTTGTATTTCTCTCCCTTCTCTCCACTCCTGTCCTCACTAGTGTTTGTCTGTTCTGAGAGGATCTTCTCTTTCCCTGGTGTGTCTTTCTACACAACACACACACACACACACACCTCTCAAGTTCTCATCTCTTCCTTTAACATGATAAGGGCAGAAACAAGACGAATCCCTGTCCAGAACTGTTTTTGAAGCTCCCTGTTTTTGAAGCTCTTCATGATTTCTGGTCACCTGCAAGTGTGAAGGGAGGAGGCTGTCCCACTTTGCTTGACTTAGCTCTCCCATCTCTGGCGGCCATGTTCCCCAAGCCCAGTGGTGCTCTCTTTCGTTTCTTCAGTGGCTTGGTGTGCCAGTCCCCCGGCTCTTCCAGGGCCACAGGACCCTTGCAGCTCCCTTATCTTACCTCTCAGTGCCCACTTTATCTGGTATTTCAAGTATAACGGCTTCGAACTGCCAATTGGCACGGGCAGAGAAAATGTCTTTAAATAAAGCATTGGCCAACACAATCATACTTTATAACAAAAGTTTATTAGGATTAAGTCACATTAGAAAACTTCATGCTTTGCCATTTGCCATATTCACCTGGAATGACTATATTATACTTAGCTGAGTATAAAACAATTTGTGCCCTGTACTATTTGGAAAGTAAGAAAATCGATGTACATAGCAGTGTGCCTGACACCACCATGGTTAATAGCCTAACAACTGGTTAGCAAAGCGTATGTTACCTCTGAGGTTGGGCCGAGGAAGACATCATTCCCTACCTCCTTCAGAAGCAGACTCATCATAGCCTGGGCACCGAACACTGGAGCCTGCTTTTTTGGTCTCTAATATTAACATCTGTATTTCAAGAGAAGCTAGGCTTGAGGTATCTTTATGGCTTACAAGGCACAGATCATGCAGCTGAATTAAAAGCTGTTGTGTTGGTCTGTCTGTCATGGGCCATGAGCCACCTTTGGGAAGAGGAGTCTGATGCTGCGTACTTGACTCCTCCGTGGTCTACGCGTCATGAGCTTGCTCGTCTAGCTTCCGCTTCTGCTCATCAGCTGTGAGAGCTGGAATTGAAGGACAGGGCGAGACTCCTGCACTGGCTCCTGTCATGTGGTGACCAACCTCTACTGCAGAATCACATTACTCAGCATGCATAGGGGACCTGCCACAGGGCCAAGAAGTGATTCAGATGCAAGCAGGGACAGGAAAGCTCATTCTTCAGACAAATTATAATATGGGAAAAGGAAACAGCTTTCTCTGGAAGGGGTCCTATCAAGGTGGAGAGCAGTTGTAACCAACCCCTTCCCTCAATAGGAGAAGCAGCTTGAAAGGAACCTCAAGGAGAACAGTGGGTCACCGCCCAGCATGGGTTCTGTGAGGCCAACAACAGTGGTATCCATCCCTTGTGCGGGCTTTGCAAATAGCCTTGAAGTCGTTAAGAGCAAATGGGAGTCTAGGTCTTTGTAATACAAAAATTTCACTTACTAAATAGCTGGGCATTTCCTTCAGCTTAGGAGCCCACATGTTTATGCTCAGAAACTTTTTCCTGATTTCTAAACTCTCCCTAACGAAGGGAATAAAATCTGAAATCGGAGTGAAGGGCCGGGAGAGCTACAGACAGAAAAGAAACACCTGCAGCCCCAGCACCTCTGTTGCATCCCTGCAGCAACTAGACTCCCAGCTCCCTCCCTTTTCCACCATTCCCACCCCAGCCCCCACCCAATTCACTAGTAAAAATGGCTGCTGTCAAGAACTTAAATTCAGTTGCATAATAGACAGATAATAATAAATTCTCACTTCTTCAGGCACCAGAGGATATTTGTGACAAGGTTTGAATTCTCTTACTGCATGGCCCAGCCTCTGGGCCACATGGTCTCCCCAGCTTGGCTCATAGTCCTCTGTGAGCCCCGCATGACTTGGGATTACATCTGCACCAGCCACCGCTAGTTCAGCTGGGACTGACCCGGGGTCTGCTCAAGCTTGAGTTCGTAGCCTCCCAGGCCGAGGTCCCCCTCATAAATGTTGTCCTTGCTCGGAGTCTGTGGGGAAGCTTTCTGGTCTACCCCCAGGCCCGCAGGAGGGCTGCAGGGTGAGGTGGCTTGCTCCTGGTAACTCATGGCCAGTTCATCTTGATTCACAATGCATTCCACATCTTCCTCTTTGAGCTGTCCCTGGAATTTGGAAAGAGAGAGAAGTCACTTCACGATGAAGAAAACAAGAGCTGTCCTCTAGTGTAAGAATGGAGGGTGCTTGTTTTCCGTTCTTAATGGCCCTGTCTTGCCACGGCTGAGGTTCCACAGTAGTAGGCACAGCCCTTCTGTGGCTGGGGGTGTGGTGGAGCATTTCCCATGGAAGACCTGGCCCAGGGACATAGCCACGTGAGGCCTCCAGGCCTGGTGTGAAAGCTGGTAGAGAGCATGTGCTCACTGTGTGCCTCCTTAGGTTAAGGGAGATAAAATAAAATTAAGGGAGATAAAATTTAAAAAAAAACCTAGCCAGGTTGAGAGGAGGTAGGATTTAGAGGAGGCACCTTAGTATACGGAATGATTCTCAGCATTGTTTTTGGGACACTTGTGCCCATCACTAAATTCTCAAAACATAGTTTCTGTTGTATTTTATTTGAGAAGTGTGTCCTCATGGCATGTTTGCTGGGATGAGTGTCACAAAGCTGAAAATGGCTGGAAGTCATGATAGTAGATAATGGCAGAAACGAACTAGATCTGGCCAACATACCTTTCCTCAGACAGAACTTTCCTTGAAGGAAAGAATTAAGACCTCCACTCTTTTTTCATTGGCTTCGGGAAGACCATACAAAATTACTCACAGAAGGAACCCTGGGTAGGTAACCAAGGTCAGTGGGTTCCACCATTAGGCTATACCAGAATCACTTGGAAGGTTCACTGAAACACAGATGCTGAGCCCCAAGCTCAGAGTTCTGAGGTGAGGGTGGGGGATGTGGGGCTTATACTTCATATTTCTAGTAAGTTCCCAAGTGATGCCGAGGCTGCTGGTCCAGAAACACAGTTTGGAGAATGACTGCCTTAGGCTGTTGTGTCAAGAGTACATCTGAGATGCACTTTTCTCTGTTTATGCAAGGGGGTGGGCAGCTGGACAACCTCCAAGGGTGCCTCAAACTCCAAGATTTTACTCCTCTCCAATTCCTGACCCTGGTTTGTTGGTAATGATTCTAATTGCTTCTCGACACTTTTAGAATTCCACTCCCTTGAGCTAAAGCACAGGCCTAATACTTAAAACCTCAAACCACAGCAGTTTGTGAGGGCATGTTACTTCTTTTACATTTTCTCAATTCATTTTATGGTTAAAAATATTGGTAACAATAAAAAATTGCATTTTTAAAAGAATGAGCCCACATCAGCAGCATCTGAAAAGAAAAGAGAAATGCCTCTTGGTGCCATGAATTTTAAAATGCTTCCTCCTCAGGCTGGGGACTAATAGCCCCGAGGTTCTTGGGCTCATCAGTAGGCACCAAGCCTGTCCCCCTCAGAGGAGATACTCACCCCATAGGCCTGAGGACTGGTGAGCAGCCTGGAAATCGGACCACACCATTCAGGTAACGTTGTGGTCAGCGGAGGACCCGCGTGGGTTAAAATTGGTTTCAGATATCTGCAAGGCCTGTTAAGGAATACTTGCCAAAAGGTAGTTAGAATTTCGTTTCCCACACAGCACAAGGCTTTGCATGCGGTGAAAGAGACAGTTCTGTTCACCTTTAAATCCCCTACTCCCTCATTCAGGAGGCAATTTGGCTTGCCAAAATTGCTGTTTATAATCTTTGCTCCACACACTTTTCCAGCCCTCCCCGTAGCCTTTAATCAAAAAGAAATGGGGACTGGGCCAGCCAACACCAGAGAGAGGGGTAAATATTCCTCTTCTCCCCTCCCTCCCTCAATGTCTCATCTGTTTGAGAATGCATTTCTTAAGAATTATCTTAAACAATAGCAGAAAGGATTGTGTTTTCTTAAAACTGCACACATAGCTGAAAACACCAGTAATTTTCGCAAAGAAGCAAGAGGTATTTCATAAAATGTTCAGTCATTTTAGAACTGGGTAGTGAACATAGATTGTTTTCCAAAATAGTTTATTTTCACTATTCAACACAGTTGCTTTATACTACATACATCAATGTGTCTGTATATAAAACTACGTAAATCAGCTGGTGCCAGGTTCATTCTATTGTCTAGCACCTTTCTTATCTCTCCATCCCCAAGTGCTCTAACAAGTTAAGAGAAAACCCTGTTAATCTCAAGCTGTTATGCTTCCCTTCCATCTAGCAATAGTGAACCCCCTAGAGGCTGCCTTGGGTTGTCTTATTATTTCGTTCTTTCTTTCTTTGTTTTTCTCAAAAGAAAGTAGTGGAATTATTTCACCATCCCATCAGACACAACTTTTAAGCCTTATATTATGTCCTTGGCTGGAGAATATTTCACCTCATCAACTTTCTGAAAAGCTATAATAAATAGGGAAAGGGGAAAAATGGAAAGCAGTTAGCATTGGTTGGCTTGTGAAGATCCGAAGTCACCCCTGGGTGCTGAGGACATGAGGAGATCTTGGGGATGGCTCGACTGGAGCACACGGAGAGCTGGACACCGCCCTGTCATTCCTGGGATGCCCCGAGCACGGGAGGACAGAGGGAAGATGCAGGCCCTGAGAGCCAGGAATCTCGTTGCCTCTGGCCTCAAATCCTTCACCACTGAAGTAGTAATAAAGCAGGGAATGCTCCTGAACATAGCCTAGTTATGATGCAATTGAGAGACTGAAAAGATGCCCAAGACAGTCTATAATTCCAGCTGCAAATGGAAAACTTGACAATTCCTTTAGATGGGTGGCTGTCATGCCCAGCAAAGGACCAGGGAAGATACTAAAGTTGAGAGCCTGGCCTTCCCTGTAGTATCTTTGGAGCGTATATATCTATGACTCCAGAAATCCTGTGATGGTCTTCCATTAATTTTCATTATAAACTGTTATTTCCTTCATTTTATGGATGGAGGAATTGAGGCCTAGAGATAGAATGATTTTAAATAATCCAAAGGCTCTTGTTGCTATTTGAACCCACCACCAACATCGCTAGCAAAAGATAAATTATCAGGGCAGAATCATGCATGCGACCAGCTGGTTCTCTGGAGAGAAAAGCTTGCAGACCTCATCCGTGCTGGCGAGCAGCAGACCCTTTCACGCAGGGGCTCATGAGGACATGTGGTCTAATTAGGGTTTATGGTGTGTGTGGGTCAGCAGAAAAATACTTTTCCTGGGAGGTGAGGTGGGTGACATACATGTACAACTGGAGTGTAAACCAAGGAAAATCAGCCAATTTTATTTCAGGATGGAGATGTGACAGTAGGTAAGCTACATTTCTAGAGACATCATATTAAAAAAAAAAAAAAGGAAGAAGTTCTTCAAGGCTCTAATTGTTTCAGAGAGAGGCCTGGGCAACTTCCACTGTTTGAGGTTCTCAGAATATCGCCAAATTAAAATGCCAAAATGCCACAGTAATGTTACAAAGGTAAAGCTCAAATTTAGAATTGTGTAAGGAACATATTTTTCTTTTAATCCCGACAAGGTATCTTTTTAACTCTGTGTATAATGTTATTGGAGCTAACACTTAATGATGAAATATGCAGCTTTTTATGAATGTGGGGCCTGGACCAAATGGGGTACCGTGGGCCTCTTCTGGACAGGTTTTTGACTTGGAATGCCTCAGCCTAACTGGCAACCCTGCCCCTTTACTGACAGCATGACCTGTGGCCTTGTCCCTGTGAGCTTCAAGTATTGCTGTGAATGTTGATGGGAAATAACATTATTTAAAAATGGTTTTAAACTCTATGTGCTATTCAAATGCTATTTATTTATTTTAAAGATTTATTCTCTAAGCAATACTTCTGAGAAATTGGTATCTCAATCACTGTTTGGATAATAACAGGGAAATGAGACCCAGGGTAGGGATGAGGAAATGGCATCCTGGGCATTTGGTGTGGCCTTGGGACTCACGGGCTAGGTCGCAGGTGGGAAATTGAAGATGCCTACACCAAAAGTAGTATTTGGGTTAAAGCTTGTTGTATGGGCAGCTAGCACGAGGTAGTAGGTGAGAGGTGGGCAGACTTTGTTGATGTAGGACTCTTCTAGGAAACTCATGGTGCCATTTTGGCTGCACTGGTGTCTCAGTAGCTATGAGGCAAAGGCCTGAGGCATACTCCGTGTGGCATGAGTAGGATTTGCCAAGTGCCACGAAGAGCCACAGCAGATGTGGCACAGAATCTATGCCGAATTTCTTGATTTGCCCAGTGCTTGCCATATATTATGTGCTCAGTGGATGTTTTTGAATTTCTGATATAGAAAATATGAGTGAGGGAAGTAGATTCTTAGTACCTTGACAAGAAAAGACAAAGGGGACAGATTATAGCCAACTAATAAGATTTTTCTGAGGATAAATGGCTAAGAAAGGTTGAGTTGAATATTGATCTCTTGGGCCTAAGTTATTAGACTGAGGGGACCATGAAAAGAGTGGGAATGACATGAAATAAAGTGTTTAAAAATAATCTTGTGTTTTACTCATTCATTTGTTCCTTCATACGTTCCTTCAAAACCATGTTTTGGTTTTTGTTTTATATTCCAAACTAATGAGGCATCTGCATGGGGAAATGGACAATTGCATTTAGAATGGAAAGCTCCCTTGTCTCCAGACTGTGGTCTCCTTGAGAAGATCCATTTACCTGGGTATAGTGTTTGGCACATTTTAGATGTTCAAGAAATAGTTGCTAGATTAATGAAGACAATAGACTCAGAGAGAGGAAAAGAATTGCTCACTGGAACCCAGCCAGATAGTTAATGGCAGAGCTGGGCCTGGGATCAAGGATGTTTCCATCACATGGGGCATCTTTCTTCTGTTACAGGGATACTGAGTAACAGGTCTTTTCTGATTGGACATCTGATTTGGAACTGAGGAATCAGTGATTTTCAGAGTCCTTTATTGCTGAGCAATGTCTGGAAAGTGGTCAGATCTCCAGGGTTACCTAAATTATTAAAGAGTAAGAAAACTCTTTTGATGTCCAAAAAAAAAAAAAAAAAGAAAAAGAAAAACAAAACCCAAAAAACCCAACGGCTGATTTTGCAAAATGTGTTAGTTTTTTCATCAGGTTCTAGTACATGTTTAGGGAGGGAGAGTCTCCATTGGGTATTTTTGGTGCAGCTAGTTTTGCTTCTCTAATAAGCTAGAAATTTATCGAGATGAAATGTGAAGCTCTGGGGGAAAAGAAACAATGACTTTTTCCCATCCAAAGGGCATAGATTTGGGAATAGCAGTTTGGTTCAGGAGATGTAAGTAAAAGCTAGAACTTTACCCAGGGTTTAACATGCATGCAATGAGGAAGACAATTAACAGATGCCGTTTTCTCCTTTGGTCTGAGTTATCAGAAGGTCCAGAGCTAGATTTAGTGCATTACCCATTGTAAGTTGCTAAAACTGATGAGTACACAGCTTGCTCACATCTATGCTTCCTATGACATAGTCCTACATAGACTGGAGAGATGCAAAAATCCAGCTCCACAAATGAATGTCTGCCCCTTCAAGGGGACTAAGCCCCATTGCCCCTACCATGGGCTGAACTGTTTGGACTCTTCCCCAATTTATATGTTGAAGCCCTAACCTCCAATGTGATTGTATTTTGGTGGTGGGGGGGAGACTTTGGGAGTTAATTAGGGTTAGATGAGGTCGTGGAGGGGGGCCTGTGATGGGATTACTGCCCTTATAAGAAGAGATACCAGAGTTTGTTTGCTCTCTCTTCACATGTCTACAAAGAAGAAGTCAAGTGAGCATACAGGGAGATGGTGACCCTCTTCAAGCCCAGAGGAGAGTTCTCACCAGAACCCAGTCATATCAGCACCCTGATCTCAGACTTTCAGCATCTAGAACTGGGAGGAAATCAACATCTGTTGTGTAAGCCACCTGGTCTATGCCATGTTGTTATGGGATCTTGGGCAGATGAACACACTTCTTCTCTCTGGCTCTCTTTAAAAATCTCTGAGAGCCCTAAAGAGCTATGTTCTTTTTCTTCTCCTTCTTCTTCTTCTTCTTCTTTTTTTTTTTTTAAAGATTTTATTTACTTACTTGACAGAGAGATAGAGAGAGAGAGCACAAGTAGGCAAAGTGGCAGGGAGAGCGAGAAGCAGGCTCTCCACTGAGCAGGGAGTCTGATGAGGGACTCGATGCCGGGACCCTGGGATCATGACCTCAGCTGAAGGCAGCTGCTTAACCGACTGAGCCACCCAGGTGCCCCTGAAGAGCTATGTTCTATTTTGGCTTTTCTAAACTTGCTTCGTCATGAAGATAATCTTGGACATTTGTAAAAAATTCAGATTTCCAAGTCCTCCGCTGGAGATTCTGATTTGGCAGTTCTAGGAAGTGGCCTGTGACTGTCTTTTACAGAGAGTCTGTATTTTCAGCGCCCCAGGTGACTGGTGATTAGGCAAGGACGGAACACAATGCTCTCTCTCTGGAGTGGTGCCCAACACAGGAGATTCAAAAATTTTAAATAGGATGAAAAAGAACATGGTCTTTTGTTGGTCACAAAGCCATCATGTTTAGGGTGAGGGGAGGTATAAGGTAAGCACATTTGGCCCTGAACCCAGGTCTGTCTAATGTAATGGATGCTGCCAAATGTTCCATCTTGTCTGGGGGATGGGTCAGATAGTTGGCTCAAAATGATGAAGCCTTGATGATGTTATACCTGAGTGAATTAATGAAGCATTGTGTCTGGAAGACTGTGCCTACTGGGAGCATTTGCATGTGTTTATATGTATAAGCTTGATACATGGTCTTGTTATTTCAATAAAGTACTCATCACTGCATGGCTGTGCAAAGAACAAAAGTTCATTTATCTCTGTGTAGGCTTTTCAAGAATATACCCCAGACTCTTCCATTTATAAAACATTTCTATATGTCTTATTTTCTCCTTACAACTGTAGGTGAGAATTATAGTCCCATTTTACAGATAAAGGAATGTATAAACAGATGGCTTTTCAACTCTTTCCTTTTTCTTTTAAGATTTATTTATTTATTTGAGAAAGAAAGTATGTGAGAAGGGGTGAAGAGGGAGAGAGAGAATCTTAAACAGACTCCCTGCTGAGCATGGAGCCTGATACAGGGCTTGATCTTAGGAGCCTGAGATCCTGACCTGAGCTGAAACTAAGAGTTGGGATGCTTAACCGACTAAAACACATAGGTGCCTCTCTTCTAATCTCCTCTTACCTGCTCTTCCAGGGTGCATTTAGCTTTCAGTGCTGGCTAGCCAGAGATGGTCAGGGATCAACGGCAGGTAGGTGGGGAAGAATAAGTACATCCTGTAGTGGAAGCCAGCCTTGCCCTCCAAGCCCATACGTTCCTGCAGAAAACCAGGTCCCACTTGCTGTTGACTTGCTGAGTCCCCACACTGTTGTTTACACAGCATCCTTGGACAAAACTAGCAGAGGACACACCACATTTCACGTACCCTCTCACTCTTCAATTCCAATACACAAATCATACTCCTTCTTCTGCTTTGTTTCTCAGAAAATGTGGCCTAGTAAATTGAGTGTGTTTTCCCTCTTTCCTGTGCATAGATCTGATTTCATAATTGAACACTCACTCTCTTGCCATTTTGGGTAGATCTGTGCAGAGCCATGCTGCAGAGCTGGGGCCTAGGGTTCAGGTTGGAGGAAGGCTTTAAGAGTCCAAACAAGAAGCCTTCTTCTTTGAGCTGTTTTATCCTTCTGTTCCCTCTACTTAGAGGGTGGACTTCCAAATTTGCACCAGGCACTTGCAGAGAACGTAGGAATAAGATCCTGCCTTTGCAGCAGCCACTCTATTTCAAAAACAAGCCCATCAAGATGGCACCTCCTCCTAGGCGATCCATGAAGTTATGGTTTAAAAATAAGGAGAAGGCAGAAACCCTCTATTCACATACACAGATGGACATACGCTTCTTCATTTGACAATCCCAACCTTCACCATCTTAAAGGAAACTATTCTCAACAACTGCTGGGGCAGAAAGGGAGAAGCTAATGCCAGAATTAACACCTGATGGGTAAGCGGAACTGCCTGGAGGAAGCCAGCACGGAGTGACAGCTATCCCTTTAGCATGGTCTCTGAGCTCTGCTACTCTTATGCCCATTTGGTGAAGGGCTCTCCTTTCAAGGCCAAGCTGGTGTGTCCCTCCTCCCCCTGCCCAGGCTTCTCAGACCTGCCAGGCTGAGCTGCTTCAGCTCCCTGGCTGTTCTGTTGCAATGTGTATGTATATGTCTGGTAGCATTTGTCACATGTCTAGAAGCTACTTGTTTACATCCCCACCTTCCTCTAAGCTCCTTGAGGGCAAGAACTTTATTATTATTTAACAAAATATTTGTACTGTAGAATGAAAAGGGATACATCAAACCTCACCAATCCAATGTACAGACTAGTGGATCATTATAAAGCAAGAAAATCACCCAGACCAGTAAACAGAACTTGGTTTCCCAGCCCCAAAGCCCCTTCTAAGTGTCTTGTTCTAATGCAGGCTTCACCCTCTCCACAAGGAGCTACTATCTTATTTGTATAATCACATTTGTATAATCACTTCCTTGAGTCTGTATTATAGTTTTATTGCTCAAGTGTGCATTCTTACACTGAACTATAGTTCAGTCTTGCCTGCTTTTTAAAAATGTGTTATGCCTTTTAATCTGTAGATTCCTCCTCCACCCTTTTAATTTTTCTTTACAATTTATTGTAATTATTACAATAATTATTACAATAATTTCTTTACAATTTACCTGCTGAAGAATGTGGGCCATTTGACTGTGGAGCTTCCTATGGTCTGAACCTTGCTGATCCCAAGCTCTCCTGTGCAGCCCAGCATGGTCCCCTGCCCTTGGTATTTCCTGTAAATTGCCAGTTGGATCCAGTGATTGGATCTGATTCATCTTCTCTTCAAGACTCTGGCAAGACTAAGGAAGGTACTGTCATCTCTTGTTGTGCCTCTTTGTGTGATCTGAGCAGCCATGAGCGTGTAATACCTATAACTTTTTGCTCGCTGGGGACTGCAAATAGTGAAGTTCTAATTATTTATATAATATACTTATTATATTATATTATTATAATAATACTATATTATTTGTACATATGATTTTATTAGGTAGAATACTTTTATAAAGAGACATTTTTTTATTTATTCTATTGGGATATTTAGTGGCATAGTCAATATAGGAAAGACAAGATAAATACTTGATTTATTCATTCCATTTACCAGTTTTCCAGTTGATTTGTTATCATCCTCTGAAAATCATTGATTCTTTGTTTAAATATCATTAAAGGGCAATGAATTTAAATGAATTTGATTGCAATTATTATCATTGTTGAAGCTCAAACTGACGCATCTGTGGTCAGTGGGAGTCTTTTAAGTTTGGCTCCTGAGTGTTATTAACAAGATGTCAGTATCTTTGATAGCTTCTTTGTCATCTGTATGACAACTTGTTCTAGGCTCATCTTGAACATTGCCTGTTTCAAACCTCAAACCAACGATTTCTCCCAAATTCTCTGATTTCTTATAGTGAGAAATGGTGTTTTAACAGCGAACCCTGGGTGCCAAGAGTGGGGATACCCACTGGTAAATGTTCAACAACTGAGTCTTTTTTTTAAAGCTGGATTTGTAGCACTTCCCAGTTTCCATGGTATAAACACTCTCATTATGGCTGATTTCGATAGATCTACATGAAGTCACTGAACGTGGAGTTGGGACGAGATGTGTACAATCTGTTCTCACCAGCTAGTGCAGACCAGCTTCATCATGCCACTAGTTACGTATCTCCTGAGTTACTATGGATACTTCCAATTCAAGTTCAAGAATTTTGGATTCTCAAGGACATAAGGAATGATAGAATTGGAATAGTCTATAAGTACTCATTTGTTTTATCCTTTATTAAATATACAGTAGTCTCAGAATAATAATAATAATGATAATACTGACAGTACCATCATAAAAAGTTACATAATACATTAAAAACTTTTACATATCCTCCCTATATTCTAACTTCCTGTCAAAAAAAACCCTATTGTGCTAATAAACACATGAAAAAGTACTCCACATCACTTGGCTTTAGGGAAATACAAATCAAAACCACAATGAGATACCACCTCACACCAGTCAGAATGGCTAAAATGAACAAGTCAGGAAATGACAGATGCTGGCGAGGATGTGGAGAAAGGGGAACCCTCCTACACTGTTGGTGGGAATGCAAGCTGGTGCAACCACTCTGGAAAACAGCATGGAGATTCCTCAAAAAGTTGAAAATAGAGCTACCCTAGGACCCAGCAATTACACTATTGGGTATTTACCCTAAAGATACAAATGCAGTGATCTGAAGGGGCACATGCACTCGAATGTTTATAGCAGCAATGTCCACAATAGCCAAACTATGGAAAGAACCTAGATGTCCATTAGCAGATGAATGGATAAAGAAGAAGTGGTATATATATGTATATATATACATATACATACATATGTACACACATATGTATGTATATACATACATACATATGTACACACATATGTATGTATATACATACATGTATGCATATATACATATATGTGTATACATGTGTGTACATGTGTATATACATACATACATACATACATATGTATGTGTGTATATATATACACAATGGAATACTATGCAGCCGTCAAAAGAAATGAAATCTTGCCATTTGCAGCAACGTGGATGGAACTAGAGGGTATTATGCTTAGCAAAATAAGTCAATTGGAGAAAGACAATTATCATATGATCTCCCTGATATGAGGAAGTTGAGAGGCAATGTGGGGGTTTTGGGGGATAGGAAAAGAATAAATGAAACAAGATGGGTTTGGGAGGGAGACAAACCATAAGAGACTCTTAATGTCACAAAACAAACTGAGGGTTGCTGGGGGGGAGGGAGGAAGGGAGAGGGTGGTGGGGTTATGGACATTGGGGAAGGTATGTGCTATGAAGTGTGTAAACCTGGCGATTCACAGACCTGTAGCCCTGGGGCTAATAATACATTATATGTTAATAAAAAAATAAAAAATAAAAAAAAACCCTTTTGCACAACTATATGTAGTTGTACTGTATTTACATTGTCAGATCATATAGACATTACATTCTGCACCCTCTCTCTTAGCTCTTGTTTAGTCCAGGCTCCCTGGGTAACTGTGTACTTAATACTAACCCTCCAGCCTTATGTCAATGCTTATTCAGTCATTTTGATTATCTGAAGTTTGTTCTTTAGTAGATTGCTCAGGAAGGATTCATGGAAAAATTCTTCAGTCCTTGCAGATTGATAACAATTTGTGCCCTTTATACTTTGAAAATCTATTTTTCTGGAAATAAAATTATTGGTTTATACCTTTCTTTATTTGATTATTTTACATCCATTTCTAGTTTATTTTGACATAATTAATTGCTCTTAAAAAGTATAATGAAAATGTAACTTTCTTTCCTTTGTAAATCACATGGGCTTTTTCCCCTAGATGCCAAAAGGACTTTTCTTTAAAGTTCATTAATTTTACTAAAGTTTTTCTGATGTTGGTTGTTCTAGGTTGATAGTCTCAGGTACATGGTATACTCTTTCAATGTATAGTTGCAAATGTCTTAAATGTGTCTATTTCCTTGCTTTGCTTTTTTTCTTCAGGGACTCCTATTTTCTGGATGTCTGATCTTAGCCTGTTTTCAATATTTGTCACTTTCCCTTGAATCCCTTTTATCTTTTTCTTCATTTCTGATTTAAAACTTTTTTCTTTCTTTTTATCTGCTGCTTCTTTTAAGGTATTATCCATTGTGTTTATTTGCTTTTTTATTTCTTCTGATTTACTATTTATTTCTGATATGAGTCTTTTTCTTCATTTCAAATTATTTTCAGAGGATTTTTTCTACTTCTGATTAATGTCACCATTTTTGTAATGTTTTAATTTGTTTTATTATAGTATATTATACTTTTGATCTACTTCTGGCATACTTTCACTGTAGTGATGTTATTCTGCTTTTTATCCTCTTTTTTTCTTTCAATAACTCTCTATGAGATTTGACTTTTGTCTTTTTCTGTTGTTGTTGTTGTTTTTCCAGTGTAAAATTAGTTTTCTTATACTGATTGAAGGAGGCAGTGTTCAGGAAAGCTTTTTTTTCTTTTTCCCAATCTCATACGATTCCCTCTTCCCTTGTTTTTGTACAGTGATAAGCATGCTGGCTTGCATATTGGGCTTTCCTGAGCTGTTCTCCTCCTTAGCTGATCTGGACCTTGTCTTTCCTTTATCACTATCTTTGTCCAGCTCAATTTGGATTCCACTCCAGGTAACTACTCCAGGGTACAGGACCTTGACCTGAAAGGGAGCCCTGGTGGATCCATTCTGAGAGCTCTCAACAGCTCCAACCCTTCAGTCCTTCATACTGGGACCTTTAGAGGGCAATACCACTCACTCCCTGCTCCAACTTGAGTTTCAGAGATATTTATCAGATTAGCCCACCTACCCTTTTCAGGAAATACTACTGACTACTTAGGAGTACTCCTGTTTTCAGGTCTATCAGATACTGCTCTATTGCTTCCTTTTTCTCCCTTCATGGACACTTATGTTGATGGTAGTTTGTCTCTACTAACTTATACTTTGGAGTTTGTGAGAAAACTAGCCCCTAGTTTGTTTTAAATGTGTCCATGGATTTTGGTTTTATTATTATCTAATTATTTTGCCTATTTTTATGTAGGGATTTGGAGAGACTGAAAGACTGCTGTTGATGCTACTGTCATCTTCCCAGAATGGAGAAATGGTTCTTCACCTTCCTGGCCTTGGACTGGGTGCTCAATTGCCCACATGCTCATCATTTGCATGCAATTTCACATGACATTTCAGAGACTTCTTAGATGCCTTCAAGTACATCCATGCTCCCCTAGAGGTCCCAAGCTAGGAAACTTCGGTCAGGAGCGATTAAGTATTAAGGATGAGGGCAGCCTAAAGGCTGATAAAAGGTGGTGTACTTGCTACCCTATTTGTACTGGGAGTTGGTTTTGTCAATGATATCTCTGAGACCTACCTATCAAATGCTAAGATAATTCTATTGGGCTCCTTGTTTCCAGACAGACAATGCAGAGACAGAGAAAGGGCATGGAATTTGTTGGAAAGGTTAAAGGAAAGATGACAGTGGCAGGATATCAACGTTAAGTAGGACAAGTGGATATCAGATAAACAAGGGGGGAATGTTGGAATCATGAGGCTGGAGGAAACCTGAGAATTCATCTGATCCACAGCCTCAGATCTTAACAGGGTAGAGAGTCTAAACCTAGAGTTTCTCCAAGTGTGGTCACCTGAGCATCTGCACCAGAATTTCCTGGTTTGCTTGTTAAAATGCAGATTCCTAGGCTCCCAAACTTGACCCTCTTGGTTGGGAGTTCTAGCAATCTGCATTTTACTAGTCGTCTGAAAACCACTGGTCTAAATGATGCAGAGAAGCATGGCATCTGGTCTCTTGAAGGATTCTGGGTGTGGAGGTGCCCCATCTTTGAGCTGCACAGTACAACAATAATAACAATGATAATGATAATATCACTTTTGCTCTTACTACTACAGCTTCTCCTCCTACTATTGTGTCCTCAAGACTTGTCCCTTTGGACACAGGCGATCACCAGATTTCCAGGAATTTTTGCTGCCTATCACATGCAGTTGAGACCCACTTGTGCCATATGGAATGCTACATTTGGCTCAAGTTGTTTTGAGAGAAAACAGTTCTGGAGAAAATTGCTGCCGCTACTTACATGGAGTACGTCTTGGCTTTTGGTGGCTTCTGATTATAGGAACTGCCAGACACACTCTGAGAGCTCACAGTGATTTGACAACAGACCGTTATAAGTTACCTCCCTGGGAGTGTGTTGGAGAACTGGGCTTTGAGAAGTAACTCTGCTCCAACATTCCAAGTCTCTATTCTGGTTTGGAGGGAAATTTCTATTTGATTTCTTCCTCTAACACTGATTAGATGTGGTCTTATGAATGCTAGAACCTCAGCATTCATTCTGGCTACCCCAGAATTCCCATTTAACACACAGGTGGCCAGCCCTGCCCAAGCCGTCTCTGGGTCACTCAGTACCCCAGGGGGCCAGACCCTTCCCCTCAACTCGCAGAAGAGTGTGTGCCTGAGGGGGACTGAGCTCTATGTGCACACGGGCAGGGATTCCATGAGGGATGCGTAATTGTGCTCATCTTCTACTCTGGGGAAGAAGAGATAGTCCTTTCTGTATCGGTAACTGCAGTGTGGAGCCTGTGGGGTGGGTCAGGACTCTCAGAGCGTGAATTTAAAGTGGAAACTACCTTCAGTACTTTCATGGGGTGGGATATAGCAGACAACAAACACAGATGGCTGAGGTTCTGGCTGCTGTGACTGCTTCTGAGTTTGAGCAGAAATCTCCAACTCTATGTTCTCGATTTTCTCGTTCCTAAGGAGGCACATGGTGTTATGTTAGATTTGGATAGGTGACTACTTAGATATTGCAATTACCTTGTGTATTTGTGTCCCAGGACTGCCACAACAAAGTACCACAAACTGGGTGGCTTAAAACAACAGGAATTTTTTGTTTCACAGTCCTCGAGGCTGGAAGTCTGAGATCAAGCTATTGGCATGGCAGGGTTAGTTCGTTCTGAGGGCTTGGCCCATGCATCTTTCCCAGCTTCTGGTGAGAGTCAGCAATTCTGGGTTTTCCTTGGCTCGTAGATGCATTACTCCAACCTCTACTTCCACCTTCCCATACTGTTTTCCCTGTGTCTTCCCAGGACCAAAGTCTTCTGATAAGCAAACCAGTGATACTGGATCAGGGAGCCACCCCATTCCAGTATGACTTCACCTTAATCAATTGCATCTACAGTGAACCTATTTCCAAATTAGGTTACATTTTGAGGTACTGGGGGTTGAAATTCCAAAAACTTTTTTTAAAGGGGTAATAATTCAGCCTTAGCTTCTTTCTTCTTCTGAAAAATCCCAAGTCTTCTATTTATTAAAAATATTTTTTTGGTAGTAGTTAGAAAGACAGGCTAGGCATGAATCATAGCTTTGCTACTTACTATCTATGAGTGGGCAAATTTCCCAAGCTCTTTGAGCCTCATTTTCATCATCCCTAAAATGGAAATAGCTTATCATAGTGACCTCATAGGGAAGAGGATTAAGTGAGATGAAAATAGATACAATTTTTAGCACAGTTTCAGGCACAGAACAAGCACTCGATAAATATTAGTTAACATTATTTTTTTTTCACTGCGTCCCTTAAGGAGTTTTATAAGTATTAGAAATATATTTCAAACATCTCCAAGTCAATTTACTCATGGAACACCCGCCACATACCCTGCGGAATTCATAATTTCTTCGGCTGGCCGTTGGAGCCCGGAGACAGATACTGCAAAGTTTTTCTCAGAGGATTCCCTTCCCTTCTTGGAGCAGCGCCAGATGTAGGGTGTCCAGGATGTGCTGCTCATTGTTTCCAGACAGCAGGGTTGCAATGGAGCATTTACATTGCAAGGGTCCTAACACAGGAATGACCCATCTCCGTAGGAATGAGACGCTTGCTCAGAAAGTGGGTGTTTTCATAGGGGGCATCAGGTTTCTAAGATCAGCTGAGAGCAGACCTTCCTCATCATCCCATTTGTTTCTCTGGGCCTTCATTGTCCTTGAGGCCACGCTAACTTTCCTATACTCTCAGTGCACCTTCTCTGACCACTCAGCAAATTCAGTAGCACGCTTGCCCTGTGGCTCTTTAGGAAGACAAAACTTACTCGAACCCTCCCTCTGGGCCCCCCACCTCCCTCCAGAAATGCTGACTGCTGTAACCCACTGAGCTTGTTATGGCTATGGGAATCAGGGTATGCGACATTAGGTTATTTTTGAGCTATGAAATGAAGCCCGTTCAGGAGACATCAGAAGCTCTATTTCCTTTGACTGACAAGACACAAGAGGAGAGTTCTTTGTGGTCACAGGGTCACATGTCATAAATAATCTCATTCTCCTCTCCAGGCACATTTTTCTCTCAGATGCAGTCACTTTCAATTTTTTTTTTCTTTTTTTTACCTCAAACCCCTGCCTGGAAATACATTTTACAATTGCTACTCAGTACATGCCCTAGCATCTGCTCCGTCATACATATATAACACTAAAAATGCTTCGGCGATGCACTTGGATCTGTTTCTGTTCCTATTGCTTATTCTCTGGTATTCCCCTGTCCTATCCTATCTTACCCCATTCCGTTCTGTCTGTCTTCTATTAAGCTTATACTAGATATAGCCAAGCCTCCTCCTTTCTCAGATACCTGAAGTAGGTGCATCAGCTTTTTTGACGGAGTGGGGGTAGTTAGATGACTTATTTTGGCCAATGTGTATGGTCATAAGTGATTCGTGTCATTTCTACACTGAAACATAAACTGGAAGCCTCTATTTTGATTAAGCCGCTATGATTATTTAGGGCTGGCATGCAACCTCGCAGCTGACTTCTTCCCTGCTACAGTGACCCAAGGAGGCCTTGTGTTGACATAGCAGAGCCACAGGCCGAAAGTGCTGAACTGCTACATCCTTTGCAACCTTTAAGTGCAAGAGAAGTAAACTGCATGATGGGCCACTGAAAGTTGGGAAATGTTTTTTACCGCGGCATGGTCTATCCTCTTCTGACTAGTACAGTATCCTCTTCCATTTCATTTGTTGTTTAGAAATGCTGGTCGTGATCCATATGGGTAGTCTCCTATAGTTTGCAAATCATTTTCCTAAAGCATCTGCCACATCGACAGCCCTGAAGTATAAAAGAGAGAAAGACTCTCCATAGTGGAGGAGAGACATATGCCAGCACTATGTTGCCTCAGGGTCCTAACTTCCTGGAGTTGGTTGATGTCAGGAATAAGGACTAAGTCATTGTGTGACTAGGATCCTAGAGAGTAGGCTGTGATGGTGGGGTAGGTACCAGGGACTAGTTCCAAAGATGACTGAGTAGTGAACTTAGGCTTTCTGTGGGATTTTTGCCTTTTGGATATATGTGGCTCCAGATTCAGGCCTCATGTATTCTTGACCCTTGAACTTCATTGCCCTCTGTTGATCCCATCTCACAACCTTTCTAACCTTATACCCCACACTCTTTCACAAACCTTAGTTCCTAATAAATAAAATTAAGCGCTGATTCCCATTTATGTATCACTGTGTTTCTGGGCCTTTGCATATGCTGCTCCCTCCATTTGAACAACTTTTCTTTTCAGCTGGCACTTGGAAATCTTCAATTCATTCAGACATAGCTCAACTGTCACTGCCTCTGAAATCTCATTGAACTTTTATTTACTGCTCTCTTAGGATTCACCAGTCTCCACTAACATAGTTATTAAAGTATATTTTTCCTCCTCCAATCTCATCTTGAACCAGAGCTGCTTCTCTTTTATTTTTTTTCATAAAATTCTATCCAGATAAAAGGGTTACTATGAACAATAACCACAAACATACCCCAAAGTTAAAAAACCCACTGACTTAAAAAAATAAGGTTGATTTAACTAAGGTTGACGTGGAAAGCCTTTCTCGACAATTCACAGTTCCCATATCCACCAAATACTGTATGCACTTTTATCTTTGTATGCTCTGTTTCCATTACCATGTCTTTCCTCACTTTGTCTTTCAGGGAGACCTGTTTATTCTTTAAAGCCTGTGGACTCGATCTGCTAGTATTTGCCTACCCAATCTCCAGTCTCTTACAACAGAAGGAGATTCTATTTCCTCAGCAGATTGAACGGCCAATGAAATGGAAGAACTTTGTTGAGTAGAATTTCTAGAGAAGTTCCTTAAGGACAGCGTTAGTTTTGCTCTTTCTCCCTTCTTGCCTGGAACTTAAATGAGCTGTCTGGAGCTCCAACAGCCATACTGGGGCCATAAGTAATACTTGAGGATAAAAGCTGTATACTAAAGATTATAAAGGACAAAGATAGAAGGACCAGAGAAATATTGATGACATCATGAAAGTCTATTAGCAGCTGTTGATTGTTTAATGCTGGACTTCTTTTACATGAGATGAAAAATCTATATAATTAAGCCATGGTTATTTAGATTTTTCTGTTAAATGTGGTCCTAATGGTCACATGGACACATAGGACCACATAAGTGTGGTCCTAATGTTCCCAATGGACACATAGCTCAATGCAAATAGTACCTCTTTGTGTCTATCCCTGTATTCTAATTAGAAAATTTTTTCATTTGGGCTCCCACAGGCCTTCATTCAGACCTCTCTGATTACACTAATCATAATATATCACAATTATTTGCCTATATATCTCCTCTTCTGTTAGACTGTGAGTTCCTTGAGGGAGAAACCTTTTCTCATTCCTTCTTGTGTCTGCAGTGATTAATGTCCAGTAACCAGAAATGAATATTCTTGACTAATGTTTGTTGAATTTAATTGAGACTTGAAAAGCATTGAGGGTTTTCTGCTAACATGCAAATTATTTTGGGAAAGGTATTATCTGAAACCTGAACCCTATTTGGGATTTCATTGGTGAGAAATAAAGTCATGGGAAATGGCTCTGGGTGGGAGTCTTAGGGACCAGGTGTGAGAGATGAGTAAGGCGGGACTGGCCCCTGGAAGGAAAGGTGGGAAAAACTGCAGCCGAGGACTTGGGTCTGTCTGGATCTCCCAAGGGTGGCTCTCTTTTGCTGTTATGTTTTCCTGGATACAAAACCTCACTCCCCTGGAAAGCCCTGAGAGGAGACTGCCTGCATGAGGAATGCTTTACATTGCCCCTCCTGCCTCTCTGAAAGGCAAAGCTTCTCTCCCGAGACTGGGTATCACAGATAACTGACTCCTTGGGCATACCTGCAAGTCCCTCCTATGTGCCCCAACCCTGTCCCTCTGGTCCTCCTGAACCACTTTGGAAGGGCCCGTCACTCTTGAGTTGCAAGATTGAATGAATGCATGTTTGGATAAGATGCTTTTGGGCCCTAGATCAAAGTCTTCACTGCTCAGGGTCTGGACCCTTTTCAGAGCAGGTATAAAACCTGCCTTCCCCATCTAGTGCGATATGGGTGCAAAAAGAGAGAAGTGCTGCCCCTCTCCACCATATCAATACATCTTCTCAGGAGGAGAGCTCAGATGGCGTACTCAGAAACCAATGTACTGAGAAAATGGAGAGACGTACTTTCTATTAAAACCACTCAAAAATTTTATTGGCATGGACATGATCTTTTGGCTTAAAAAACCTCCGCTGGAGAGCAAATGAAACCATGCCTCATAATATGCTTATTCTTTCCTTGTAAAAATAATAAGAAGTGTTTTGGTAGGTTTGTGCTGTGTGTTTGTGTGCCTGCTTTAAACAACAGTTCCAGGGCCTTTTTCTGGAAGTCACAGATGTGGATCTATGCCAAACCAGTGGCAGGAGCTGTCCTGCTTGCCACAGAAAAGGAGGAGAAAGCAGCACTGAGTCGTTATACAACTTCACTCTCCTAAATCAAACCTTCCATTTGCCATGATTATTTACCATTGCTTTGTAATTGTGAACAGACAGCTGAGTGGGGCTGGAAGTCTATTCATTCTTTAAAGTGACATAAAGTGGCACTTGGAGTCCCAAACGATAATTGTTCTTTTCTCCTTGTTAATATCTAACCACTGCTAGGAGTTCTGTGAAAGATTCATTTAATGCCAGCTCCAGAAATTTCTGTGGGATTTGGCTCTTGGCCTCTTTTTTGAAACCCAATTTGAAATCACCCTGAGGAACTGGGAAGGCTGAATTGATTGTGACCTTCAATTCAGAATTCCTCTCTAAATATTTTAGCAGTATGGAGAACTTTCCCTCATTTACATCCCTTTACTACTCAGTAGTGGTCATGGCTGAGAAGTATCGGCAGTTTCTCAGAAATATGATTACTCTGAGGACATTTCCAGCTCAACCGGAATCTTAGGAATTCGAATCTGGCCAGGAAACTAGGTCTTAGGAGATTTCCACCGTGGTGTCTAGACAAAAACCTGAAGCCCATGGGAACCACTCTGCAGTGGTGGAAGGGTCCTTGTTTTTTGGCCATGCTCTCAGGGGTCTCCCCCACTCCACACTCAAGTGATCATTTATGGATAAGCTGTCAAACCTAGTAAAACTTTTTGCTGACACCATGAGTGATACAGACAGCCACATCCCTTTGGCTGTACATGAGGTTTCAAATATCCTTGAGATCTCTGCTGATCAACTTCCAGTAGGGTAGGAAAGGCAAATATATGCTGATGTCAATGGGCCGTTCTATAGTATAGATGAGTTTCTGCTATTCTTGCCTCTCAAATTTCAAATTCTATGCAAAATTTTGAGTTTCTGACCTGGGCTGGAATAAAAAGCAGTAAATTCATGCCTCTCTGAACCTCTGGCTCAGGATTACAATGCTAATGGTGTCCAGCATTTATTAAAGGGTAAGAATGTTGGAATTCCTATGTTAAGCACTTCTGTGAATAATCTCTTTTAATCCTGGGAGGTAGCTTTATCATTGTCCCCATTTTATGGGTGAGGAAACTCAGGTGCAGGGAGGCAAAGGAGCCAGTCCATGCCATAAGCTAGGAAGTGGTGAAGCCAGGATGAGAACTCAGGCTGCAGTAAGGTCAGCCTAACTCCTCCATCTCTTTGACTCTGGAACTCAGTGTAGCATGATCACATCAATGGTCTGGAAAAGAGTCAGCAGTGGTGACTCTTAGGAGGTCTTAGAAAAGATCTTCACTTTTCTAAATTCTCTGAGGCTGCTTCAGCACCATTTATCTCTGAGGCCTTCAACCCAACAGGTGACTGTAGCCCAGGAATTTTGTGGCATGATTCGTGGACTTGGGTTGGGAGAACTACCCACAATTTCGTATTTGCCAATGGGAGAATTTACTGGAGACTTCCACTGGCAATGGTTGGAGTTTTAACATTTTTTGTCCCATGTATCACTGGTTGTTTGAGGAAAAAGAAGAGAAGGAAAGAAAAATAGGGACGAAATGGAAGTAGAACAGAGGTCTCTCACCAGCCCCATTTTCTATGATAGTTTAGAGGTTCTATTCATGAGCAATAGTGTTTCAAGCATTTTAGGAATTGGATACACAGTTGAGACAGTATGAGATGCGGCTTATAACACAGAGCCCTGGAGAGGTTGGAATATAGAAGTAAGCGAAGCACGTAGAACGGAAAGATTCTTTTCTCTTTTATCCAACAAGACAGAGGTCAAGGGCTTTTAAAATTGGTGACTTTGGAAGTGGGAGAATTTTCATATCACACAGTCATCTGCTGACCGAATGATAGGTGTAATTTTCTCCTCATTGGCCTTCTTTTTTAGTTGCTGTTTTTAAGAGTGTTTGCAAAGAAAGGTGTGTGTTTTCCAGACTTGGTAGTTGTAGAGAAGGAGTGAGGGTCTCAGTAAACCTTCCAAGGACCTGCCTGAGAGCTAAGACAAGGCCCTGGGCATAGAGGCTCTGTGACCTTCTTGAGGACTTGGGGGTGGCCAAGCCAAGCAAACATCCCAGGGCCCTTTCTATTGGCTTCTGTGGGGCCACAGGACTCCTGACAACATTTAGAGCCCATGGATGAGTCTGACATTTTGAAAGGAGACTAAGGCATTCTCAGTACAGGCAGTGCCCAGGATCCCCACTGTCACCCACTCCTTGGTGACATCCCCTCCAGCTCCTTAACTTTCTTTCTGATGGAGACTCATAGAGTGTTCTTGCTAAGCTAAGCCTGAATTGTTGTGCACTATAGAATGATACTGTTTTTCTCCCTTTTATGCTTCCCAGTTTAGGGATACAGTTCTAGATCTGAGTGGAACTGGAGAACAACCACACCAGATTTCAATGACAGCAGATAACCATGGGGATGGTATCTTCTGGCGTTCTCCCAGGAGACAAATAACTCAGATGAACTCCAAACTCGAGAAAACTGGTGCCAATGCAGGCATCCTTTGAGTTATTAGAGGCCGTGTCATTAGAAGTCTTAAAGCAGGATGTGGTTCCCCTATTTCTGGATCTCACAAGGTGTGTGTCAACATCTCCATCTCTCAGGTCCTTCTCTGTCCTGGCAACTGGGTTGGTGTGAAATGGGAAATGATTGCTGGGAAGCAGGGAAGGCCCCAGAATGCCCACCAAAGTATCTCTAGAAGGAGAGTTGGTATTGACCTGGAAGAGGTGGCAAAGCTCACATTTCTTATTCTGTGCTTGCCTTTCGTGTGGCCAGCTCACACTTTGGGCAAAGGACTTTCCTTTGCCAATTTAGAAGATTCCTAATAAAGTAAACCAATTTATTTGATGACTCAAAAAATAGCCTCTTAAGGGGCAGATATCAAGGGTGCTATAGATTAAGAGCAAAAATTCTTTTACCCCTTCTTTACACTCTGGGAGTTTCTTTTCCTGTGCTTACCATTGCAAGCTTCTCTTGTGATTTGGGGTTTCATTTCTATGATTCATAGGTTCCTGAAGTTGAAAGGAGAACCTGGAGCAAACTGCCCATTGTTTTGAGTTATCCTTGCAAATTCTCTCTCTCTTTGCCTTTATAATGAAGGAGCTGACTCTATACCTAGTCCCTCAGGGTTTGGAATAATTCACGTTGCTGCTATTCAGGCAGGCCAATACAATCATTTCCTCATTTTCTGCTTAGCACCTTGGTCTTCAGTGGTAGTGGAGTAAGAGTGAGTTAGGTTATAGAATTGTTGCATCTGTGAACCTTTGCACTTTCTACATTTTTTAAATTTTTATTTTTTATTATTATGTTCAGTTAGCCACTGCAAGCACCTTTGCACTTTAATTAGGAATGGCCTAGGTTAGGGGAATTGCATAACGTGGACCCCAAAGGGGATTTTAGACATTAAATATTTCCCAGAGACAACTATTTGGGCTTTCTAAAAGGGCTCAAAATTACACCAAGTGCTTACTTTTAAGTAAAACTAGGGTGGTGTTCTCCAGTGGATTTTTGGCTTGTACCAAAAAAAAAAAAAATGTCTTTCTGGAAGAAAAACAGATTTGGGCTTTTGACCGATGTGTTTTTATTCAGAAAAACTGAAACGGAATTAATATGTGCAGAACTGGTCATTGCTTCTGCTGTGGAAGGTAAGACAATAGGGGAAAAAGGAACATTTCCTTCTGAACAGAATTGTAGTGAATTGAGAACTAAAGAGCTTATGGAAAATAGCTTTCAAATGATTATTTTTGTTTGCTTAAATGCTTGATTATGATGATTGTAATTCCGACTATACACAGAGAGAGCATGGAATAAAATGCTAAGCCTAGACTCCTTTATAACAAAACCCAAAGAACACATCACACTTTATAAAATCCAAATGCCCATAGGTTTTTTGGGACTGCCAGATAAAATATAAATACACAGTTCCGGTTCTACTTATTTGCATTTTCAGGGCCAAGAATTCCATCCAGGCGTCCTTTAAAAGATGTACCTTGGCCCTGGGTCACTGTAACAGCTAATGAAATGAAACTTGAATTTGGAATTTTTTTGCTTTGCATGCAAAGGTTGGCCCTCTGGATTACAATAGGAAGCCTTTGGGGGTGAATAACCCGCAGATGGCCCAGGGTTCCAGACAATAGGTTCATTCCAGTCCCTGAGCCCACCAGGCAGTTTTTTTTTTTTTTAAAGATTTTATTTATTTATTTGACAGACAGAGATCACAAGTAGTCAGAGAGGCAGGCAGAGAGAGAGGAGGAAGCAGGCCCCATGCAGAGCAAAGAGCCCGATGAGGGGCTCAATCCCAGGACCCTGGGATCATGACCTGAGCCGGAGGCAGAGGCTTTAACCCACTGAGCCATCCAGGCGGCCCCCCACCAGGCAGTTTTAAGTGAGATGATTTCATCCCTGTTAAGCAGCGGATGCCTCCTGTTACTGTGTCGCCCCTGAGCAGAGCCCCGGTGACACCGAGGTTCCGTGAAGCTATCTTTCTTGTTCTTTGTGTGGAAACAGTAGAATCATTACACATATGCGGTCACTTTAACTTCTCAGGCCCTAACCCATACGAATAATACTAATAAACCGTGAACCAAGAGCCTGAAGCCAAAGTGGTCAGACAGTCAAGGAGAGAACTTCAAATGACCTTGGCAGATCCAAGGGCTGCCGTAGCAATAGAGAGCTTCGAGCCTTCCTAGACAAGAGCAAACCAAATACCCTGCTTCTGCACTCATCCAGCTTGCATGACAGCTCCAGGGATGACGAGGGACTAGTCAGTCACGAGAGATGTGACACTCCTGGTGGGTGGCTTGAGGTGTTGCATGGTCAGAATGTGAATCTGCCTCAGCCTGAGGGGAGATTGCGGCCCTTGATAGCGGCTGGTCTGCTCAGCTGGGCTGTCAGGGCAGCAAGGCTGGAGGCAGAGGCTTCTGGGCTCGGGGGTGGCGGGGTGGGGAGAGAGGCTAGCTTACAAGGCCCTTGTCTACACCTGCTCTGTTGAAGGGCCCAACAGAGGAGCTTGGTGTTGGAGGCTCGATTTACTGCCTCTCAAACAACAGCAGCCAGTGACACGTCGTGCCAGTAACAAGGCTCCTCTGGTACACTTTGACTTGGCTTTTTGTTTTATTCAGTTTCAAGGATGTTTCTGAATAGTTTTAAAAAACATTCCTTTGTCTTTACCCTAACAGCCCCGAAGCTCTGGAAAAGGCCAAGCCATAGCAAGGACACCTCATGTTTGCCCTGACCAAATTGACTTCCTTGTCTCCCTCTCCCTAGGAAATTGTTCCTCCCCTCCCACTCCCCCAACCCCACCCTGCCGTTTCAGTAAACGCACCATCAGGCACTGTATGCTCAAGCATGCGCCTGACCCTTAACTCTCTTTCCTCACCTCCCCATCACAACCACTTAGTCGATTATCAAGTTCTGTTGATTCCACTTGCTAAAGACTTCCCTATCTATCCATCCATCCACCCACTTCTCTCTAGCCCACAGGCATTGCTGTCGCTCAGGCTGCCATCACTCTCCTCTCGGTGGCTGCAACAGTGTCCTCACTGGTCTAGGGGTTCTGCTGAGCAGCCCCAGCACACTGCCCTGCCTCCATTCCCATACATACGAGAGTGGTTCTTCTGCAGTGTTGACTGGATTGTGGTTCTTCCCTGCCTACAACCCTGTCAAATGCTTCCCATGGCCCCGAGGAGTGTGAACTGGATTCTGTGTGACCTGTCTCTTTCAGTGTAACTTTTCAGTCTCTCCTTCAGTGTTACTCCTTCGTGTAACTGCATGCACTAAGTCTAGTCTTCTCTCATCTTTTGGACCTGCAGTTTCCTCCACCTGTGCACTGACTCCTCCCCCGGCTCTGGCTACGTCTTCTTCCTCCGCTATGCAGGACTCAGCTCAGGGGTCATGTCCTTGGAGAAGCTCTCCATGACTTTCCCTCCTCTGGACTTCCACAGCCTGAACCCCTTACAATTGGGGGAACCATGTCATGTATTGTCAAAATGAGGACCCCCATGGGAGCAACAGGGGGCATCTGTACATATTATGCAAGGACAACAAGTGTAAATTGGGACTGACCCAGGCAAACCAGGATGCATGGTTACCTTAATCATGGCATTTATAACACCTTCAAATTGCTTGTCAACGGGTCAGTCCTCCCTGCACCCTACCAGGCAGTCTGCGAGTTCTCGGATGACAGAGTTTCAATGCAGTGCTTCCGTAATAGGTGCTCAATACATATATTTTTAAAAATTTATATATTTTTGTCAGAGAGAGAGAGAGTGGGAGTGAGCACAGGCAGACAGAGTGGCAGGCAGAGGCAGAGGGAGAAGCAGGCTCCCTGTCGAGCAAGGAGCCCGGTGTGGGACTCGATCCCAGGACACTGGGATCATGACCTGAGCCGAAGGCAGCCGCTTAACCAACTGAGCCACCCAGGCATCCCAGTGCTCAATACATATTATTTTGTTAAATAGATGAGTGAAGGGATGAATGTGGCTGAAACAAATAGGAGTCTGGTCACAGTGTTGAAGACTCCAGAGTGTGATGGGAAGCCATCTGTCCCCAAACCCTCTGGCAGACTTGGATATCTAATGGAGCTAGATCTTCTCTGTTTCCTCTCTGAAGACGCCCTCAGCCATCACAAATAGCACAGAGAACAGGTGTACTGGATTACCTTGCTAACATACCCCCCCAAATTCTGAATGCCAAGGCACATCTGGCTGAAAGGAAGCAGATGGGTTGGGTCCCAAAGTGTGTTTCATGGCAGATTAAGCACCTTATGATGTTAAGACACATCACATGATAAATGGGTTCTGGCCCAAATAAGTCATGAAATTAAGCGAATCTCTTCATTGCTAAGAGCCTTCTGTGCACTCTAAAGTAAGCAGTATTTCTCAAATTTAGGTAGGGCCTATCCCCCTTACCTCTTCTATCTCCTAGACCTCACATTCTATGGAACTCACTTTGAGAGTTAATAAAATCACATTGGCCAGACATCTCCAGGTAGGTGAAAGATTTGAGTCCCTCAAGGGCAGAGCTGTACTTTATTTATGTCTCCCGTGGCCTACCCTGGTCACTGCCTGGCACATTGTCAATGCTCACAAAATGTTTGTTGGACTGGGATGTCATGCGTTCAACTGAGGACAAAAGAGCCTGGGGCTGGGGAAGCCGGGTAACCCTGCCCTGCCCACATCACAGGTGTCTTAGCAATAGGGAGGGGGCTGACTCTCCTGAGGATGACATGGCAAACAGTGAGGCTGGTGAAGATTCTCTTTCACGGCCCATCGCCTTCCCTTCGAGCCAAGCCGCCTTGGCCTTACACCCTGTTTCCATGCCACCTTCCCTGCATGCATGCCTGTGGAATTTGACTATCAGCGTCTGTTCTCCAAAATGCTAAGCTGATGAGCCTTAGTCTTACTCTGTGAGGCTTGCTATGATGGCTCCCACCGACTAAGGCTCTCCTGGCCTCAAAGGAATGCAGCTTGAGTGGCAGAAGGCCAGGTGGTGGGGGTTAGACGAGCAGGACCTTGCCCCTCTATTATACATTTTACTTCTCTCCCGACTCACTTTGAGGCTGGCCCTGATAGAGTACCAAAGCCAAATGTTCTCTCCAGCACTTTAAGGAAGACTTATGGGTCAGCATTCAGAGAGGAAAAGGATGAGGATCTTGGCTTTGAGACATCAGGAAAGAAAAGCACAAACCCAACTTAAAACTGCCCAGTAATGGAGGGAAAAAAGATAGCAATCACAAGTTCGATCCAGCTCCCATGGAGCAGGTTTAAAAAAGTCTCCTTCAAGAGGTTTTTTTGCAGTGTAACTGATTTTTTTTTTTCTTCTGAGATACCGTTCCTTCTTTCAAATTTATTATTATTATTATTATTTTAATTTTTTTTCTTTTTTCTTTTTTTAATTTAAGCTTTATTTAAACATATAATGTAACCCCACCACCCTCTCCCAACCCCTCTTCCCCCCAACCCCCTCAGTTTGTTTTATGACATTAAGAGTCTCTTTTGGTTTGTCTCCCTCCCGATACCATCTTGTTTCATTTTTACTTTTCCTACCACCTTAACTCCCACCCCCGTTGCATCTCCACTTCCTCATATCAGGGAGATCATGTGGAGGTTCCTCAAAAAAACTGAAAATAGAACTACCTTATGACTCAAATTTATTATTTATTATAAAGTGAAAAAAATTCCATGAAGCCACACGCATCTTTTTCCACTGTCCCTTTTCCCTCCTAAAAGGGAGGGGGGGGGATCAAGAAATGCCACAGTGAGATTTTTGCAGTTGAGTTCATCCAAGTTGCAAGTGAGTGCGGCCGAGGAGATGGTCACCTGGAGAGCTGCTCTAAGCCGGAGAAGGTGAGGCTGGGGGGGGACTCTCACATGAGTTCCTTTGCTCCTACAAAGAAGAGCCATCCTCTTGGCTCCTTCCTGGCCTAACCCGTTCCTCCAACTGGGACAGCAGGCATGGGTCAGGGGGTTAGAAGCAGCAGAGGCCTCTCCATTGAATGTATGGGAGGAGGACAGAGCCAGAGGCTTAAACTCCCCTACACTGGACCCTGGCATAGTGCTTGGCTTCCCTGGGATAAATAGTGATGATATGAGGTCAGATTTTACCTCTAGGTAAGTTTGCTCTGGGCTGACTTTGCTACCAAATGAGTTAGGAAACACTTGGGGTTTCAGGGCAATTTGGTTCTCTGAACTACTGATGACAACTTGTAGACTTATACTATTATTTCCACATATACGTGAGTAAACCAGATCAGAAAGTTTAGGGAATTGGCTCAATTCATGCATCTGTGACTGGAACCCAACTTGGCCTAGTTCCAGAGCCCACATGCTTTCTGCTCTATCCTGCCTCCTCTTGGCCACATGAGAATCCTCTGTTTTGTGCTTTCCTGTGTTTGGGAAGCAGCCCTTGTGGCTGGAGGACTTACTAGAGCTGTCAAATGAGGCGTGTGGATTAGATGATCTTGAAGGTTCTTCCTGACCTTGCATGATGGAACAAACGTATGATCAACTGTCTGAAATGGGGTTCACACCTAAGTGGACACCTAGGAAGAGAAATCTGTCCCCCGTAGGATCTCTTTTCCAAAATGCAAGCCCCTAGCACCTTTTGGATCAAATGGCATCTGTGAGTCCCCCGATCCCTCTGTGCTCAAGGGCACTGCTCTGGCTACAGCACACATGGTCTTAACGGAGGAGACTGGGGCTGGCTAATGCTGCGCCTGCTGCAGGGACGAAATAGAAGGCACTAACTACACTAAGTCCCCAGAGCTGTAATTAGAGCTTGGATTTCTTTCTTTCTTTTCTGTTTTTTTTTTTTTTTTTTTTTTTTGAGGGGTTAGGAGTGGGGAAAAGACCCATTAAATTGGAGGACGTGTGGGTGTAAATTTCTCTTCCCAACTATCTTTATTTTAGAGTGTGTTTAAGGATACATATTATATGCATTCCTCTCCCCATATATTTCTATGCTTACATCAATTCATAAATAAAATATATAGCTGCTTGGCTAAAATGTATCACTTGTCTGCAAGATTCCTCTTGCAGGTTAATGTCTCCTGCCAGGGGAGCTGCCCCGGTTTGCATTGACTTTCAATGACCTACTTGTACGCACTGGTTCAGGCTGGGTTTAACAAGTGGCCCGGCAGATCTGTGCATCTGCACGTATTCCTCATTTTTAGAATTTTTAAGCATTATTTGACTTCATTCTGCCAAAAATCAATAGTATGTGCATAAAGTTAGCTTTGGCATCACACCTTTAGATAGGGAAACTGTCATGAACAGATTCTTTCAGAAATTCCTGGGAAGGAGAATCTAATTCACGCTGTTTATCATTCTATGGCTCTCCTGTCATGGGCATAATTGGCATATTCCCAATAATTGCCTTCAGTATCCTCAGTGCTTATGGGAGAGACGAATTTCAGGATGGAATTCACCTGAGGACTGGTGATTGTGTAAGTTCAGTTTCTGTTGTTGAACATGATCTGAGACTAGGTTGGTGATTGTGAATTCTAGTAGGTTAGTGTCAATCACAGGAGCTTATCTGAGTCTTACTTGGCCTGGAGTTGGAAATTCTTAAATAATGTGACAATCAAGCATTGGGTAGTCTCAGAATTGGAAGTTGGCTTAATCTCCATGATCATATTTTAAAATATGATTCCTACAGTATTTACTAATACTGAAGAATTGCATCTTTTAGCAAAAGTCAATGTTTTGAATTCCTCTGTAACCTTTGTAGGAGGTATTCGTTGTTAAAATCAAATATTCAGTTGGGACCAGAGAGTTAAAAAAATGAAAAATGTTATATACTTCCTTTCTTTTTACACATCTGTGGAAACAAATAGAACAAATAAAATGGGATAATGAAACATATATTTGTATAAAATGTTGTAGAATACACTCAGTGAAGTCAAACACTTGGTGCATTGAGAATAATTCTGTTTCTTGTAAGCTAAATTACAAAGTTAGATAAAAAAATCAATGAACTATTATTTATATTTCATTTAATCTAGGTGCTTTAATAATGTCTATTTGGCCAAATACAGTATTGATTTTTCATTGCTGTGGGATTCACTTAACCTCAGGTAAAAATAAAGAAAACTAAAACCAAATCGCCCACCCTCTCTTGTAATTGTTGGTGTTTACAGCAGGCAACTGAGGGAGGAAGGGGAAGAGAGTTAGGCTTTGGTTTTCTGCCTGCTTTCAACTGACAAACACCTAGAGTACGTGTGACATAATAGAAAAAAAAAAATATATATATATATCTTGGTCTCTGTCTCCCCCTCCCCCCACCCAGGTTCCTGACACAGGGCTCCTGAAACTCTTGTAACCTCCTAAGTGATAAAAGCACTAGGAACATTGCTTGTTCTAATGAGGCAACTCTGGGTGGGCTCCTGTGTGGGAGCTGGTCACCGGGAAGACCAAGGCATGATTAGGAGCTTGGAATATTCAGCTCCACCACATCTTCCGGAGAGAGGAGATGGGCTCAAAATGGAGTTAATAATTGGTCCTGCCTGTGTGAGGAAGCCTCCATAAAATTCCAGTAGCCGGGGTTTGGAGAGCTTCCAGGTAGGTGAACACAACCGTATCAAGAGGATGATGCACCCTAGCTCCATGGGAACTGAAGATTCTGTGCTTGGGAACCTCTCAGAACTCCTCCTTTGTACCTTTCATCTGGCTGTTTGTCTGTATCCTTTATCATATCCTTTATCAAACTGGTCAACATATGTGTTTTCCTGAGCTCCGTTAGCCATCCTAGTAAATAAACTGAACCTGAGGACGGGTCTTTGGAACCTTCTATCTGTAGCTGGTTGCTCAGAAGCACAGGTAGGTGACAGCCTGGACTTGTGGCCGGCATAGAAGGTGGAGGAGGGGCAGTCTTGTGGGACTGAGCCCTTCCTGGTGAGCTCTGACGCTATGGCCCAGTACACAGTGTCAGAACTGAGTTTAATTGTCGGATACTCAGCTGTGTCTGAGACCTGCTTGCAGTAGTGGGGAAAGCCCCCACATTTTGTGACCAGAAGTGTCAGAAGTGAGGTATGCTGTGTAAGTAACACAGGGGGGCTCACAAGAGTGAAACACGGTAGGAGAGAACTGGGTTTTCCCACTCAGGAAAGCAAAAAAACTCTGGATTTTTCCTTTATAGTAGATTAGGGCTCAAATCCTTATTGTGCATTTTCAAATCTTGACAAGGCGAGACGATGTCAAACAAGGTACTCAGTAAGGGTGTGGCAAGGGAGCAGGGAAATCTAGTGGAGAAGCCTGCATCAGATAAAATTAGAAATTCCAGTTTCTACCATACATTAACTTTTTAAGGAAATTGCCTGGATTCTAAATGGGCTGTCCAAATCCCAATAGAAAAGAAATTCTCAGACAAGGCTGGGTGGAGGGGAGGAAGGTAGGCAGTAGCAACCTGTAGCTTCTTCCCCAAGCTTCTCTGACAGTTCTTGTATACCATAACTTCTAATAATTTCCTTATTGAATTCTTACCTTGGCTTTGTAATTTATATGTCAGTGTTTCCATTTTGCACATGAAGAAACTGAGCGCTCAGAGAGGTTAAGTTACTTGCTTAAGGTTACACTTCTCCTACTTCGAAGGACTGGGATTCCAGCCTTCGTGGGACAACATGTTTTTTCTACAAATGGCCCATGTAGGAAACAGAATGATGTCTAAAATAACATTATGATGAGGAATAATATTTACAACTTCAATTTGTGCTTATGACTTTTAAAATTTTCATCTTCAAGATAAAGATGCTGATCAGAAGATCATTAAGGTCCTTTGTGATGATAAAATTTAATGTTTTGAGCTTATTGGCTTAGAAAAAGCTGAGGTTCCTCTGGCAGTCCATGAACTGAATCTGGTTTGTAGATAGGTTTTGTTTTGCCTGTTGATAGAACATGCAAACATCTGCTGTTTAAGATTTTTTGAGCTAACATTAAAACAAACAGAAAAGCTCATGTGAAAATCTGGCTTCTGGTTTTTCTTGAACAACCATCAGATCTGGCAATTGAGTCTGCGCTCCTGAAAGGTAACAATCAGTTGCTTCTGAGTACCAGCTGTTTGCTTTAGGCGCTGTCCATAATTCTCCACTTTGCCATAGTCCCCACCAATCCCTAACGTTCACTGACTGAAGTTGTATGTTGATTGCTTTTACTTTTCCCCCCACCCCGCCAATCTCGTAGCTCCCCTTATTTGCACTGCCTACCTTGTCCTTGTAGGCACCCCTAGGTGGGTTTCATGATACAGAGAAAAGCAGCAGCTAAAAGAAGAGAAACTTGCACTCAAGAAACTACCATGTCACTAATTAGTTCTGTAATCTCAGGCTAGCCCATTAACCATTCTGAATCTCCCATTCCTCTTCTGTTACATGGGCATGAATGGTTTCAGAAAGACTATGTAAAATAGTCCATGATGCTATGTTCAGTATATGTTACCTGACCTGACCCTAAGGCATTCTTGCAAACGTTCTTTAAAGAAAATTTTGCCCCACCACCAATCCACAGAGGATACTATAACTGACAGTGTACCTACAACCTCTCGTAACTATCTTGGCAGCTAACCTTCCTAACCACTTACACCCTTTTCTAGACCATTTTCCCTTCCCTTTCATGCCTTTTGAGCCAAGTGATTTGTGACTGTGCTTCAGACCATTTTGAACTCTATCATAATTATACAGCAGCATCTTTTCCTAATATGAAGTGGAACAATTGAGCAAAATGGGCAGAGGGTCCTGCCCTCGACCCCAACACCCCTTCACACAGAGGCTCTTGGCTCCTTTCTTTGCCTACTGAGAAGTGAGGCCCCTACGCTTTGTGGCTACTACTGTGGATCTTTCGATGGTCACTCCTGTTTCAAGGGCCTGCGATCATTAACAAGATGAAACACCACCTTGAAACAGAAGCCACCAGTTAGGGCTACGTGTCTAAGGGTTTTAGGGGTTCAAGCACAGCTGAAATGTTTCTTGGCTGGTTTCTTCTTATGTTTTGGGAGCAG